>CAJDSM010013429.1:804-13787 GCA_903981925.1 Ostrea lurida | reverse complement strand
CCCCTATGTGTGTTCTAACAGGGTGATAATGCTGGAAGGAGGAGGGTTGATGTGCAGGCTAAGTTACTGTTAGGAGAGATAAATGCTGGCACTCTTAATTATTACTTCCTATTTGAGCCAACTAGATAAATATAATTATAAGGCCTTGTATATTATTTTTAGTGCTATGGCAGATGTGGTTTGTTGATTATGTCAGTAAATGCTCCCGCAGAATGCACATTTCCAGGAAATGGCTTTTTAAAACAACAAAAGCACTGAAAACAAGTTAAATAAGCTTTCTACATTAGGCCCTAAACATTTTGGTGGCAAGTATTTTGAAGTATTACATGACAGTGCAGACAATATTCAGGATGCCAGGGAGATGCAACATCTCAGAAAGGAGGTTCCTGATAACACTTCTGAGAAGAAATCAGGCTAAAATAAGAGGAAACACAAAGACTCCAACTTGTCAAGCAACATGAACAAGGATCATGAATTTTGATCCAAGCAATTTAGATTAAATAAAACTAAGACAGAAATGGAAATTCGAATTTCAACAAACAGAATGTTGTTGTAGCCTCTTCAAAAAGGGTACTCCACAGTTGTGTTTCGTCTCCAGAAGTAGGTGTTGTCCAGAAAATCTTTTTTAAAGTTGTACAGAAAGCACAAAATTTATCCCAGTTATGGTGTTGTGTACAGAATTTTTCACACAAGCAATGCCAGAAGTTCTACAGCACCTTTTTCACGTTGTCCAAAAAGGAAGGGGGGAATACATCCAACTCATAATCTAAAAACCTCTAATTGTTCATTTAAAGAAAGATCAGTTCAAGATGGAAACCTTACGTTCTGTCATTCATGCAGTTGGGGAGTCTCAATAGATTTAAAAGATGCATATATATTCATCTTCCAATATTTTTTCCTCACCTAAAATATTTGAGGTTTGTGTAGAGGGTCAGCACTTTCAGTTCTGGGCCATGCCTTTCGTTTTGGATGTAGCCCCACAAGTAAGCTTAGAGAGTCAGTGCAGTAGATATCTTATTTGAAGAGGAATGGTGCTTAGTGTTTTTTAGTGCCCCGCCATAAAAATGGCCGGGGCATATAGTGGGTTACCGCTGTTCCGTCATTCTGTCATTCCGTCCTTGTCCTTCCGTCATCATTTGGTTTCCGTTCATTATCTCTTCAAGTGGTTCAATCACATTCAACTCAAATTTGATTATCAATGGATACATACAGGAATATGCAGGTCAAGTTCGAAGTTGGTCATGGTCCGATGATATTTTGACAGAGTTAGCCCTCTTGTACTTAGAAAAAATAATCAGAAATTTTTTTTGTTTCTGTTCATTCATCTCTGCAACGGTGCACAACATTCCACTCAACTTTGATATAGTATGGATACATCACAGGAATATGCCGGTCATGTTCGAAATTGGTCTATGGTCCGATGATTTTTGATCAGAGTTAGCCCTCTTGATTTAGAAAAAAATCAGAAATTTTTTCGTTTCGTTCATTATCTCTGCACGGTTGCACACATTCAACTCAGATTGATATATGGATACGTCACAGGATATGCAGGTCAGTTTCGAATTTGATCATGGTCCAATGATTCTTGACAGAGTTAGCCTGCCTGAACTTAGAAAACCCCAGAAATTTTCCGTTTCGTTCAATTTTGCCATAAATGGTCTGGGGGCATATAGTGTTACTGTTCCTGTCTATTCTGTCATTCCGTCCTTGTCCTTCTGTAATCATTTGGTTTCCGTTCATTTATCTCTTCAACGGTTCAACACATTCACATTCTCAAATTTGATAACATGGATAGTCACTGGAATATGCAGTCAAGTTCAAATTGTCCTCAGTGGTCTGATGATTTTGTGACAGAGTTAGCCCTCTTGAACTTAGAAAACCCCAGAAATTTTTCGTTTCCGTTCATTATCGTTCTGCACACGTTTCACACATTCAACTCAAGTTTGAATATATGGTTACGCACAGTTCAATGCATTTGAAAAACTTTTCAATTTCACCTTACGAATTTCCTTCTCTTTAGACTTCATTGTAGGCAGGGCATTCGCATCTTCGCGAGCCAAGTGTCGACATTCGCTTACTCTAATACTACCCTTGGCAGATTTTAGTCGAGTTTCTTCAGCCGTGCGCTTTGACTTCCCAAGGCATCCAATCAATTGCGCTCATTCATACCTGATTGAGCAGACATAAAAACCAAAGTAGAATCATTAAGATCAAGAATGGAAGTTTTAATACGCGATTTACACCCGAAGATAAAGGTATGATAAAGCTCGCAACAAGTATGTACACCTAAATAAAAAACAACAACAAAACAATTGTTTCACTCGATGGTTATATGTCAAGAGCGACAACTCGCATCGTCCATTAGATGGCAATTCTGTCCGCGACTAAATCAGCCAAGGGGTCGATTAGAGTAGCGAATCGACACTTGGGCTGCGCGGAAGATGGGGCATTCGTGTCGCACCGAACACATCTAGTTTATTTATTTATTATCAATTTCTTTAATAAAATATTAATAGAAAACTATTTATAAGAAATTGAAATGATAGCATCTATAGCAATCAGGTGTAGTAACTTGAAAAGTGTTCTTATTTTTATGTTAAATGCAAATATATATACTTCTGATATCTGGTAAATTCGTAAATGCACTAGCCTAGCTGCGATGTGTTTGAATATTGTGTTATTAATTAAAGAAATGTTTCAGACTATTTTTTTATGAATTCCATTAACAGTCTTGCATTACGGTGGATTTAAACAATTACTCATTTTCTGCGAACCAAATTGTCAAAGTTGGCATTCAATTTTTTCCCTACTGTTAAAGAGGTGTGTGTATTCGTGTATGTGTGTCTGATCATAGTTTAGAGGAGTTGCGCTGACTGAATCTTGTGAATGGACACAAGACACACAGACAGCCAAAAAACAATATGTCTCCCACTATGGGGGGGGGGGGGGGGGGGTGAGACATAATAATCCAAATTTGAAAGCATGAAAATAATATCAATCATAAATATTTGTGAAAAAGGTATAAATTGTAAATATTTTTATAAAGTCTTTTACGAATATATAACGAACGCTTTTGCATACAGACCCTTAAAAATAATAACTTTTAAAATTGCTCGATTACAAAAATATTTAACGAAGACAATCCAAAGTCGATACCATATAGTGCAAAGCGTTTATTTTTTTATAGCTTAAACGACCAGGTAAAGGTGAAATCCCTAAAAGCGAAACAAGCCGAGGGTTTGCCAAATGACATTTAATGCTAAAAGACTGTTACCCGATTATAGAAAAAAAGTTTTTAATCTATGTGGAAGTCTCACAGTGCTGTACACCAAGCCATATAGTGCACCACATTTATTGATTTTACCCCGGTGTTAGCTTGATGACGCGACCTCTATATATAGAATGATTTTTACCCAGGATTCCAATCTACGCAAGTGCATTGGAAGGTTTAACTCGCAACATGGCACTGACAAAAAAGTTAGGGGGGGGGGGGGGCATTTATGCTGCCAGCAGGTCTGTTTTCATGTATCTTGATGACTGGCTAATAAAAAACAGGTCCTAAATCTTCTGGTAGGTTTGAATTTGGGTCTGTTGATGAATATAGAGAAATCCCAACTGATTCCTTCCCAAGTAGTCAGGTATATTGGGGCAGTGTTCAGTACAAAAAGGCGAAGTTAACATTGTGTCAAACGTAATCATAATCCAAAAAACATACAAAATCGAGTGTAGGGCAACACGGACCTCCGACAAAAGCGAAGGTAGGATCAGGTGCCATGGAGGAGTAAGCATCCTCTGCTGACCGGTCTGAAGCAAACAAAGGAGAGATTTATAGCAGTACAACAAGTCATAATGGAGACAGAAAACAAATATCAAGCCCCAGCTTTACTGTTTCTCAGAATGCTTGGCTTTATGGCATCGTGTATAGATATTGCTCCAATTGCCAGACTACATAATTATGTGTCCAGTTTAGTTATATCTCCTGTATTTTTGGTGCCCATGCAGCCATCCCTTATCTTTTTAGGTCCCTATTTCTACAGTGCTAATACATTGCTAACACAGCACCTGGAATAGTGGAAGTGCAGAAACAATATTTTCAAAGGAATGCCACTCCACTTAGAACCCCATTCAATAGTCTATATGGAGATGCAACCCATTGGGGTTGAGGGGCTTTATCTGATTCAGTTTCAGACGAGTCCAAACTTCTTCATTTCAATTTATTAGAGATGAGGGCAGTTTGAAATGCTCAGATAAAGTTTCAATCTGTTCTGCAAGGCAAGAGGGTTTTGATCAGGTGTGACAATGCACCAGTTGTTGCTTACTGTAAAACTAGCCCAATCAGCAATGTAAAGCTTTTGGCGCAATTTTATTTTAGCGCAATGGTAGCATCTGGTCAATAATGTAATGTCAAGAAAACATTTTAGTGCACAACTAATTTAGCGCAATCATATGTCTGCACTAAAGGTGCTAAATAAATAGTGTGCCAAATATTCTCATTTTACAGTATGTCAACAACAGGGGGGGGGGGGGGACAAATCAGCCAGTCTATGTACCATCTTATGGGAAATGATAATATGGTGCCTGTGAAATCAAATTCAGATATCTGCGGCACATGTGCCAGACAAGAAAAATTTCCTGGCAGACAAATTATCCAAGGGACTCACTCCAATGAAAATAACAGTGTAGAGTCTGAAAACCCTAGTAGTGAATTCAATATTTCAGACTTTGGGAACCCCCAACTAAGATCTATTTGCAACTCACTTGAACAAGAAGCTTCTGGTGTTTTGCTGTCCTCATCCTGACAATCAGGCATTAGCCAGCGATGCTTTGTCAATAGAGTGGAAAGCCACTCCTCTGCTCACCAAATCTGCATGGTGTATTTGCATAAAGGATGCAAACCAATATGAAAGAAAAAAAATCTTTGCAAAAATTGAGTTGGACTTGAAAATCAAATCCTACAAAGTATGTACTTTGACATATTACTTTTTTTGGTCACTAAATTGGATGATTTCAATTTACTTTGACTTGAATATTATACAATGTGTATTCAATGTGTGAAATTGTTGATTGAATAGGTGATTTTCTATTAATACCCGGTACACATGTGTTTAAATTGTTTGTTTATTTTTCCCCTCCCTCCCGCATAGGTTTTGAATTTTTGAGGTGACTTTAAACGTAGAATTAACTTTAAGCAGCCTAATCTTTATGTTTTTATTTTGCCTCACAAAACTAATAACCCGGATATAGTTACATCAAGTCTAAGGGAAGTAATTGGTGGTAAAATCTGTATTCAGGCAGCTATTATCTACACCGAAACTGACAAATCTTTACAGTTCCTTATTATGACTTGTTGAATTTTATTACTGCCATTTTATAGATTTATTGAACTTGAGAGACCCTGCCACTCTTGAATCGCTGAGGCAAAAGATGATCCAGATTTTCCAGGCGCAGTTGTTTGGTAAGTGCATGTTATGAGTAACATATTTTTAGGTCACCTGAGTTTATCAGGTGACCTATTGCAATTGGTCTTCGTCCGTCATTGTGCATTAACAATTGAACATTTTTAACTTCTTGATAACTGCCATTCCAAATTTGGTATGAAGCATCTTTGGGACAAGGGGCACACAAATTGTAAATTTCAGGGCTATTGCACCCCTGGGACCTTGGGGCGAGGCAAAAACTACCAAAAAGTGATCAATTTTCAAAAATCTTCTTCTCCACAACCGCACATGTCTAAGAGAAACTAAATACATATGAGTGGAGCAAGAAGGTCTCTACCAAATTGTAAATTTGGCGATCCCGGGTAGGGTTTCTGACCACAGGTGGAGCCAAACTTGGTACAATAGTGTTTATATGTAAACATTTAATAAACATCTTCTTTATGCTATTGTTATTAATTTGAAACTAAATAAATATTTGGAATGAGCATGGAGCCTTTATCATGATTATACCCCATGCAACACGTTGAAGGGGGGGGGGGGGGGGATCGGGTTGTCTGGCTATCCGTCTGTAGACAGAATGTTCCCGCTTTAAAGTGTTAGCCTTTCCATCTAGAGTCACCGTATCATGCATATGGTCTACCCATGGGATGAGATGTTCCTATGGAATTTGGGGTCAAAAGGTCAAAGGTCAAGTACACTTACATCAAAGTAGCGATATTGTTTCTGGGCTCATTATTTCTCCCCCACTTGGTGGGGAGACATTGTTTTTGCCTGTCTGTCTGTCCGTCACAAAGTTTGTCAGCGCAACTCCTCTGAAACTACTGATCCAATTTTGAAAAACTTCATTGTAGCAAGGAAATCATATGTAGTTGTGCATATTACCAGGAATTTTTGATCCTCTAATTTTGTGGGAATTATGGTCATTGAACTTAGAATTTGCCTTAAATCTAATGAATAACCTTGTCAGCGCAACTCCTCTGAAACTACTGATCCCGAATTTGGAAGAAACTTCATATGTAACAAGGACATCATATGTAGTTGTGCATATTACCAGGAATTTTGATCCTCTAATTTGTTTGTGGAATTATGGTAGTTTGAACTTAGAAATTTGCCTTAAATCCTATGAATAACCTTGTCAGCGCAACTCCTCTGAAACTACTGATCCGAATTTGAAGAACTTCATATGTAGCAAGGACATCATATGTAGTTGTGCTATATTACCAGGAAATTTTTATCCTCTAATTTTGTGGAATTAGGGTAGTTTGAACTTAGAAATTTGCTTAAATCCTCATGAATACCTTGTCAGCCGCAACTCCTCTGAAACTTATACTGATCCGAATTTGAAGAAACTTCATATGTAGCAAGGACATCATATGTAGTTGTGCATATTACCAGGAATTTTGATCCTCTAATTTTTGTGGGATTATGGTCGTTGAACTTAGAAATTTGCCTGAAATCTTCATAAATAACCTTGTCAGCGCAACTCCTCCGAACTACTATCCAAATTTTAGAAACTTGATAACTAGCAAGGACATCATATGTAGTGTGCTATTACCAGAAAATTTGATCCCTAATTTTTGTGGATCTTAGACTTAGAAATTTGCCAAAAATCCTTTGAAACGTACTACTCAATTGACAGCACGGGGGGGGGACAGAAGTTTTTGCCTCCAAAAAGAAACTTTAATTCTACTTAGAGTCACCATATCATACATATGGACTACTCATGGGATGAAAATGTTCTTCATCGAATTTGGGGTCAAAAGGTCAAGTGCATTGGACATCAAAGTAGCAATATGGTTTCTGAGTTCTAGAGCATTATCGTTTCGACCTAGAGTCACTATATCATACATATAGACTACTCATGAGACGAAGATGTTCTTTATCAAATTTGGGGTCAAAAGGTCAAAGTTTAAGTGCACCAGACATCAAAGTAGCAATATGGTTTCTGTGATCTTCAGCATTTATGCTCTCTACCTAGAGTCACCATATCATACATAAAAGGTCAAAGGTCAAGCTCACTGAACATTAAAGTAGCAATACGGTTTTCATTTAATATTCTTGAATGGTAACAACACCCTTTGTGAGATTGAAATGATAATCTTCGAGTGTTTATGAATTGGAATCATATGCATATTGTGAAAGATCATAAATTGTTAACATGTGAACAAAGGACTCCATATTGAGACTTAGAAATGCAAATATGAGACTCCCTGTGTGGGCTATGATACTCAGGTGACCGTTAAGGCCTGTGTTAAGGCCTATTTCACATGTATATTCCATATGACAAGCCCTTTCCACTGGTAGTGCTGTCCAGGGCATCAGTGTTTCACAAACTTGTCTTCTTTCACATGTACTTTCTGTCTATCTGTCTGTCAAAAAATCTTGTGAATGTTTCTCCTTCTAAATGGCTTATGGGGTAGACATGAAACTCTGCGTAATGCTTCATTACCATTTGTAGATTTGTGCATATTTTTGGCACAGGGAGATTCAATCTTTAGGGCCCCGCATGAAATGTGGGTGCCCTATAGTAATCACATTGTCCATCCGTCCGTCCATCTGTCCGTCAACATTTTCGTTGTGATGCGATAACTCAAGATATGATGCGATATAACTCAAAAAGTTTTTATCGTACAGTTTTGAAACTTTGCACAATTGTACTCTACAATGAGAGGTAAAATTGCATAAATTCTGGGTACTGTCCGTCCATCTGTTCATTTGTCCATCAACATTTTCGTTGTGATGCATTAACTAAAGATGTGATGCGATAACTCAAAAAGTTTTTATCGTACAGTTTGAAACTTTGCACAATTGTACTCTACAATAAGAGGCACAAGTGTATAAATATTTTTTTCCAACGTAATGGAAAACTAATACATTTATGGAATCATTCTTAAATGTTAGTTACAGGAATATTTCCATATTTTGTTTACCTGAGGTTTGCTTCGATCGAGTAAAAATTTCTTGAAGTATTTGTTTCAAGAAATGCTTATGCCTCAGTCACAAATAGGCGACTCCCGCACGATAATGCCGATTTGGGACGCGAAATTCAAATCTCCATTGTCGCACGATAACCATGGTGATCGCACACGCGGTCACACTAACTACTGCCCCCATACGACTATCTTTTATCAAGTCTGCGACAGCTGGTGGCAGACATGTCGCCCGTCTCGCAAGAGTGTGGCACTGGCAGCGTGCCTACAGTGGCGCGAGACTCGCACCATAATGGCTACACTCCGTACTACTCCTGCGATTTGTGTACTCGGCAGTACGATTGTAATTAGTGGGCACCAGCCTCGCACTGGGAGTGGTCGGAGCACCCGCACGATCGCGCAATTTCGTAATGTTTTGTGGCGATTGTGGTGCTGCAGTTGAGCGACTCATCGTGCCAAGGCTGGTACTGCCGGCCGTGTCCCGCCACGACACTGCGATTTAAAAAATATTTTAACAGAAAGTTAAACCGATCGGCACCGCTCGTAGATCATAAAAATTTCCGTGCCAACTGTCGTGCGGGCTTCCCGAATAGTACGGAAAGTGGTGCGAATCCTACAAAAATTGATCCGTAGACAGGTGGTACGGGCTCGTAGCCCATTGTGAACTGAGGCATTATTCCAGTGTGTTAATTGATAATGGAATGTTATAATTCACAATTTAATATAGTTTCCACATATACCAGTACTAAACATTTCTGTACAGTATTCAAATACAGCTTTTCCTTGATAGCCATTGGCGGGGCCCTTCCTGAGCCATGTCAGTTTACCTAGTTCTCCTTAAAGTTATGGTGGATCTCTAAGAGGGGTGGAGGGTGTAAAATAGCTTCTGAACAACTTTTCCTAAATGGCTAATTGGCAATAGACCTTCCTTCATTACCATTTGTTTGATGTGCTATTGTTGGGAATAGAGGATCCAATCATTTTCTAAAAGTTAGGTGGATCTAAGAGGTGTGGAGGGTGTAAAATAGCTGTGAAAATGTAAACCACTACTTCTTTAATTCATATGACTTATCAGATAGACCTTGAACTTTGTTCAATGCTTCATTGACATTTTAAGATTTGCATTTGTCAGGACAGGAGAATCCAATAATATTTCCTAAAAGTTATAGTGGATCTAAAGAGGGTTGAAGGGTGTAAAATAGCTTGAGTACACCTTCCTTACCTCCCTCTATGGCTTTATTTGTTTATCATCCATATCCGAGACTAGAAACTATATAATATATATATATTTTCCTGTAATTATTTATAAGCGTTACATTATGACTAACAATGAACTTATCAAAGCGTACACTTCATTGGCGCTTTTCATATCACTTTGAAATAGCCTGTGTATTTTGTGTAACCTAAGCAATGTTCATTATACTCCTGAAGATTGTAGAAACTAAGTCGAGTATACTCATTGGCCTCAAAGATATTTTTATTATATATATATATAGATCCTGAAGAATTGTAGAAACAGTCGAGTATACTTAATTCGGCCTTCAAATATTTTTATTATTACTACTACTTGTTGTGGATTTTTTAATACCTATTTGTGGAATATATATATATTTATATAATAAAATATTTTGAAGGCCGATTGAGTATACTCGACTAGTTTTCCACAGATTCTTCAGGAGTAAATATATATATATATTACGGATATAATATTTAATTGTAATAGTAAAATTAGAATTCATATCAAAATTAAGATTATCTCCCTCAGGCATAGCTCTGATCCTTCGGAAGTATTTGCTTCAATCTTTGGCACTACATTGTTCACTTTTATAAAGTTTTACTTTCATGTTTCAATTTCCAAACATTTCGGTTGAGCAATCACTGAAAGAGACATAATTTGTCGAAATGCGCATCTCTGGTGCATCAAAATTGGTACCTGTGTATTATTTATATATATGTAGGACTCCAAAGTGCGATGTACTCCAAAAGTGCGATGGTCACCCAAAGTGGCGATGGTGCTGGCCGCCAAACCCCGATGGTCTGGACCACGCCAAATTGCGATGGTTCCCCCATCATGCCCCAAAGTGCGATGGTCTGACACGCAAAGTGCGATGTCCTTAATCAATTAGCGGCCCAAAGCTGATAAAGCCTGTAAAATACATCCAGAGAGTACATAAGGTACGAAAAGCCCAGAGGCTCATTAGCATTCTAAATTAAATCCAAATTCGAAATTCAAGAATTCAAAATTCAGATTCGTGATTTCAATATCCAAATCCAATCAAGAATTCATACTTCAAAGTTTTATAGACCCAATCGCTTGTTGATTTTTGGGCCGTGAAAATACTATAAGTTGTAGGGGAAATGATATATACTGGAAAGTGTACATTGTAGAAAAAAAAAGTGGAAAGGGGCAGTTTCTTGGTTCCACGTGGCATGTGGGTACATTAGTGTTAATGAAGGAAAGCGATTATGTTGTATTTAATAGAATTACTCCCCACCTTAAGATTTCTGATTATGTAAAAATAAATACATTTTACTTTCGGTAAAATATTTTGTACTTTTTGCCATGCACAGAATTTATATATACACATTTATAATCAATCAAAGATAATATAAGAAGTATAAGGAATGGTAGTATTCTATGACTTAATGTTAACACAACTTTTTTCTTTTTATATTGTTAATGTTACATGAATTGTATGTATGTGCCAATATGTTTATGAACTGTTCACTTCTTACAAATGACATTGCCTTAATTTTTATGGTTCTGGAAAATATAAGAAATACATGGTGTATGTAAGTGCAAATTAATGTTTGTGTCTGTTCCCTTTCAATCATGCAACTCTTTCCCTTTGTAAATGTAATATATAATATTGTCATTGTTTATATCGATTGTACAACCTTCTTGTTTGCCCCTATGATCTGTCACGTGTTCACATGTATTCGGTTTCTGAGTCGAATGACTGGATGCTCTCATCTACATTCTTTTTATTACAAAAAATGGTGTTGTTTAACGCTTGAAGAAATTGGACGAAATCTACTAATGTAATGATTAATGGTAGTTTAAAAATACTAAAAAATCGGGGGGGGGGGGGGGGGGGGGGGGGGGGGGAGGGTACTGCATTTTAATCGAAATCAAGAATTTAAGGAATTTTGTTTTTGCAAGCATTAAAACAACTTAATATTTGAAATTTAAAGGTATATCAAATGTTTGTATCAGAATTTACATAAAGAATCCTGTTAAGCGAGCAGCGATAACTTACGGGCAAAGAACACACCCCGGGAACACACAAGGTTTGTACCCCCCCCCCCAAATACGGAGCAAACTTCTTTATAATTAAAACACATGACAGCATGGACGGCAGGAGTCGGGGTGGGGGGAAGTTTCTGATAATTTAGCTAATAGTAATATACAGTACGTTACAATAAATATGACCCACAAGAAAGAGGGGGGGGGGGGGGGGGGGCTAAATCGCCATGAACAATAAATGTGATTGAGGGCAGGGCGATGAGAAATGTCAATTATGGGCTTGTGTTTGCTATTTCAAAAGTTTAACCTTTTGACTTCGTGCTCTGTAACAACTGGTTAATCAGTGGAGCCTGATACTGGCGAAATAAGATAGAAAAAGGTGCATGTAACCTTGAACATGACTTGAAAATTTGTTACTATTAATTACTCCCCGCATATATATATGAAACCGAAGCCTTATGTAAAAATATGGTGGTGCACCCTTTTCAAAGCAGGCCTAAATCCGGCCCGTGCCCAGACTTTTGAGGAAGGAGGTGCGATTATTTTAAGGCAAATTGATTAATAGTCCATGAACAGAGTGAAATCTGACTTTAATTAGAAAAATTTCTGTAAATCACTAATTTATAGGCAAAATTCAGAGTAAAACCTGACATTTTCCATTTTGCAGGGGGGGGGGGGGGTACGGGCCTGGAAATGATGTTACATTCCGAGCATTTCCTGATTGACAAAACATGTCGGTTTGTCATTGCTTTAGGTCGGCAGGTCGCCGTGTCAAGTAATTTTAAATATATTACTTAGAGACTGGACCAGTTTTCTAAGTCACATGAGCCGTGGGGGTCGGGTTTTAGAATAGGTCCCCTAGCCATCATCCTTGCGTGTCGTAAGAGACGATGAATGGGGGCGGTCCTTCGGATAGACCGAAAACCGAGGCCACCCGTGACACTGTACAGCAGGTGTGGCACGAAATCCGTTACCTGCTCAAAGGCCCCGAGTCCCAGCATAGCCTTAAAATTTGCAAAACCCTTCACCGGCAATGGTGACGTCTCCATATGAGTGAAATAAGTCTCGAGTGGGACGTAAAACAGTAAATAACCAATCAATCCACACCCGCTAAGTCACATGGAACTGGGGGGGGGGGGGTGGGGGGGGGAGAGGGGGGCGACTAAGACCTTGACTATGATTGTACTGGACCAGCCCAACAAGGAGTATTCCTATCCATAAGATAATTTTTTTGTGTTTTAAAGAAAATTTATATCGGAACTCGTTACTGGTAAACATAAATCCGTATGTGGGCGTAAATCTTACTGTAGGCCTGTTTTTAAAATCATCATATAGTACCTGCCAGTTGGCGAATTTAGAAGGCCCCCC
>CAJDSM010013428.1:4221-45901 GCA_903981925.1 Ostrea lurida | reverse complement strand
TGAATTTTTAAACTTGGGGCAGGAAGAAAAAAGCAGTTTCAGACCACGAAGGAGTATCGATCTGTTATGAATGTAGATGGATTACGTCATGTTAACTATAAGTATATTGTAAACTACATAAATGGCCAATATTGATATATCGGTATCAAATCATTATTCATCAATAGACAACCATATGATTATAAATATTGAGAGGAGCAGAAGAGCAATTAAAATAAATTGCAGTTATACATGAAAGTCACGTCGCATGGAAAATGCCAAACATACACTAGACTCTCTTCAATGATACAGTAAGCAGAGGGTACATTGTAACTTAAAGATTACAATGGTCAAACCACATCGTCCGCGGGGAAAATCAATTTAAGAATTACGTATAATCAAGTACCGAATTGAACGCTGTCATATGCAAACAAATAACCGCGTAAAACAGTCATTTCTATAAAAATTTCAACCTTTGAATCATAAACTTTGATACCGAACGCTCGTAAACAAAATAATTCAAATTTCATTCGTAGGAATTGTCACCTTCAACTACGCTCAAAGTAAGAGATCATTTGTATGTGACACTTCCCCAGAGGTCGTTCGCACGCAAAACTAACCTCTTCCTGTAGGCATTGTGGGATGGAAATTTCCGCGAACTACCGAGAAATACAACGCCACCGACGTCAACTGTGCATGTGACGTCCTCTAGCGTCGATGTTCTTTTCAAACCACACAGCATCCCTTTGTAATATTAAATGTTCTATCAAGTGTTCCTCTTTTTTCTATAACATGTAAATACGTACGTTGCAAAATAGTTATTTAAAAATTCTATGTTTTTTATTAAATGCAATCTTCGATGATAATTGCACTATTGCGCAGTAATTAGACCGCGCTATATCGCGGTATGTGGAATATCCCAAAATGGTAGGTTATTGCGTCAAACGGTAGGGGTCTGTTCTAGACAGGGCAATTATGGGTAGGATGACATGTACGGTATAATGTGACGGTACGAGTTCAGTTATACAGTAACCGTAAAATAGGTACACGGATAAACCTAAAAATGTAATAGAACAGATAGGGAGACCATGTGCAAATTTATTATTTAATGTAAATCCTTTATTGTATTATAAAGTGTGAATCCATTACGCGTCAGCACATGTATCTTATCTTATCTTAATGCGCTACAGTTGCATATTCTTTATCTGATACAACCTCCTTTAGTATGATTTAAGAAATGTCTTAACGAGCGGAATATGCTTACTCAAGAGAAAGAGATCGTACACTCCAGCAAAGCTACAAAGCAACGGGATGGCTGGCGCCATGATGGGCAGTGTTTTACGACTCACGGCAAATCGATTTACAAAAATTCGGAGAACTTTGAGGATTCGCATTACGGTGAAAATACTACCAGAAGAAATCTGCCACCATTCAGAGTATATAACTCACTTAAGAAAACGTAAATTAAATTTTCTTCACGTAACAAGTAAGGAACAATTTCAAAACATGAAATGTTTCAATTTCTTATTTGTTCTTTATTATATCAATTGATATTGAAAAGAGAACACAGCTTTCAATGGCTTTCTACTACAATTTGGCTATTTTCATGGTTGGGGTCGATCTTACTTTTACCAGATATTTGCTGATTTACACTTACAAGTTGTGATTATAGCGGTATGTCCTGCTGCCGTTTCTGCAGGAAATCAAGGAACCCTCTCTGCCAAGCTTCATCGACGCGGGTAACAGCAGGTTTACCCATAACAGCAAGCATAAGGTTATCCAGCAAGAGTTTGGTTGGGTAGTGTTCACAAGACGAGTAGGCGCAGCAGCGATCTCGTCCAAAAAAGCAGAATAACTGAAAACGCAAAACAGGTCAGCAAGGCCATATGTTTGATGGAAGACTGTGGGTAGTAGAGAAACTGAAAGTAGTGACTGGTGACGTGAGATCCATGACTCGATGGAGGCAGCATAACTACCGCCTTTCCCGCTTCCTGAGGCTTTGTGGAGTCGGCGATGCAAATCACTTCGCAAATTTGACATTCCGGTGCAGCACTGCGGCAGTTGGCGAGACTTGCAGGAAACCGTGAGTATTCTCAGCAAAAGCAAAACAACCCGTCACTCTGTACAAACCGTGGAAGTTTCCACATGTGATGATTAGAGGGCATGGAATTGCGGTTCCTATGGCAGACGGGAGACTGGGCAACCATCATTTTGATGCGGGGCTTTTTCGCAGTGGAGCCGGCATTGACATCACCTAAACATTCCAGTATCACTTTTAAGCCATGGTCATGTATCTGGAAGGAGTTGGGATACGACATGCCACCAGGCTATGTAGAATCCTGAGACCATCAGTAAGGGTTCATCCGACGAAGTCCTAACCCAGGGAACACCGAGGATCGTACCTAATTACTTGAACACTGAAAGATGTTGGGACATGGAGACTGTCACAAGTTAACTCGGGAGAACTTTTCCAGCAAAGCCTCGCATCCTATGCGTGGCAAGAATTAGCCACTGGAAGATGTCCAAATTCGGACAAAAGAATCGAGTTTAATCGGAAACATGACGGAACCGCGTACACATCTCTCTGTACTTGTAAAATGGTCGATCACCTATGGCCTTTGTTAGCCTGCAGCACCCGGTTTACGGTCTGGACGGACGTGAGAGAGTGCGATCGATCTCCCATCATGCACTAGTGTATCACGGTAACCTGAACGCCTCCCACCATTATGATTGACCGAAGCACCAAGACCATCCATTAGTAACCACATTACCTCGATCTGATGTCCCGTGTACAGACCCAGACATTGCACCCCACGTAACATACCGCTGTGTCTCCACACAAACAGATGTTCTTCCTTAGCTGCTTTAGAAAACGACCTGTACATTCCTATATTTTTCATTCCCTGCAGTTTCAAAATAAAATATCAACTTATGGGACATAATGGATAATTAAGTTTATAAGGTATTGGAATAGCTCATTTCCAGCACTTACCTATAAATGTGGTTTACTTTAAAAGTACATGCAATAATAATCCAGGATTACACACATTTAGCTTACAGCTGGTTTACATTGGGGCCCTGTTTATCTTATGAAGATTATTGTGATATAGAGGTCCAAAGCTCAAAGCTTTTCGACGCTTTACAGTTTCGCTGCAGGTCTTGTCAGAGGTTTGAGTATTTTTAGTACAGTTATAGCGATTACAGCTATTTTGTCATTTTTCGCTGAATTTTGATATTCATTGTTTCTATGCTTTTGATCAGACCTCGAAATCAGGGTCTCCGCGAAATATAACTTATGCTCATGACGAAAGAACATGTAGTAGTTGTCCACAAAATTAAGATTTAGAACAATAAATCTGTATTTTGTTTATTGAACCTTGACATCTTATACACTAACGAAAATATATGAAACCAAATGGTCACATTAAGTCAGGTCATCAATTCTCAAACTAATTCCATAAGGGTTTAAAATTTCACGTTCTATGCTCCTACCAGTTCTACAATTCTGACTGTCTTTGTACTTCTCGGAGTAGCACACGAGTACAATCCTGGCCTCCTCTACCGCTCTAGCCATGGCTTCAAGGATCGAGCCTTCCATATTGTCCACATCCATCCATACCGTCAACCCTCGCTGCTGCAGACGATCCCGGATCTGAAAACGAAACGTGATTAAAAATATATTCCGGGTATAAGGTATGGAAAATTACCGTCTTTGGATCATATATTAAGCTGATGGTAAATCTACAATTAAGGTGGAATGCTAATCCAAAAAAATTGAATGAGGATGAAAAGTAAGGGATAAACAATATTTTCAAATTTTCTCTATTTCGTCACAAAAATGCAGTTTTAGTTGAAATCAATTTGAACAAAAACTAAAAATCCTGCTGGAATCGAACCAACGATCTACAGTTCAATAGGCAACGTGCTAACCTACTGAGCTACTCAGCTAGGTATTTAAATTTTGAATGAATTAACATAATTATAACCCTGCTATTTTCATCGTCAGCCATTATGACGGTGTAGAGATCTACCTTAATTTCTTTTTAGTCAAGTGGTATATTTTATCATGGTGATTATTGTGTGTTTTCCATTTATGATTAATTTAGAATGAACAGTTTTGACATTGTGAAATTTGTATGCTTAAAGTCGAACAGTTCCTAACGCTGGTGTTTTACCTGTAACAGAAGTTTCTGGTCTGCCCAGTTGTAGCTTAACATAATATGTCCCAAAGTTGCTCCTCCTTTTTCTTTCTCTTTAGGTTTGGACTTTGCTCTAGCTAAACAAACAAGGCACATATGCATGGAAACTAACTCTAATAATTATTAAATGAAATAAAACTATATGATTCTTGATATAAGAAAAGTAGTCCAAACTTTACCATCATCTTGTCCATCATTTATAACAAAACAGGCGCCTTGAGCTACTCTTGCTAGTTCCTCAGATTCACTTTTGCATAGAGCTTGAAGTGTTTTCCAAACTTCTTTGTCATTCTGAAATTGAACATAAATTTTGATTGACAACGATAAAATATATGTAAATAGATAAATAACTGCAAATCCACTAATACATATCACTTTATGTCTATCTGGACGAAGTTCTCTCCTGTCACCTTAAAGAGCTCTTTATTTTTCTTTGCAAAACACAATTCCCAAATGACACTGACAACTGCAATCTGTTCAGCTTCAATTCTTTTTTTTAAAATTCGTTTTAGAGACGTAAAGGCGCCTTTTTTCATAATTATTTCTTTGTTGTCGTCATTTTTGGCCAGTTTTGCCAATCCATTGATGAGTTCGTGAATAGAAAATCCCCACTGTCTGCGATCTTTCGACTTCTCCGCCTTGTGCACCATGTCAAGAAGAAAGTCAAAAATGGACTCATCTGCAGAAATTTCTTTGTTTTGCTCTTCATTTACCATATAGGACAATGCCAACAGGACAACAAGTTTTACATCTGTTACAGAAAGCAAAGATGAACACAATGGCATCTCTGATATTCAAAAGTTGAAATACGTTTTTATATTTTATTTCTCAGAATTGCGGTGAATAACCATTTGAAAGATTTACTTTAGAATTAATTATCTAAAAGACTACATATGCGTACGCTTCCAAATTCATTCAATAATCCCAAAATCTGCATCATTCACTTACAAGTTATATCTGTTTTCAACAGGTTTTCCAGTATCTCTACCATATTAGCATCTGCATTGGTTTTCCCGCCTTTCTTAGTTGTCAGACGCTTGACTTTGTATACTTCCTTTGTAGCAGCATTTCTGGCGCAATTGTTGAGTATTCCGAGAGTAGAATTGAAAGGAAAGTGGTTTTCATTCTAGGATCAGAAAAGGTATTATGACTAATGCATCAATTTTTCACATTCTTCGCGAATTTGTGTTCAATGTTCACATATTAATTTTACCGTGATTTCGTCTTCTAAATCTTCCAAATCATCTTTTACAGCTAGTAAGTCCTCTGTTAGATATTGAAAAAGGGGCGTATCATTTACAATAGCTTCAGCAAATTTAGGACTTCCATCAGCATAATTCCATAAAATTGTTCGGATCAGTTGTAGGAGTTTAAAAAATTCCGCATCGGATTCTTCTTCTTCTAAATCATCGTCAAAGAATTCCAGATCATGGTTTGACCACACATCTTGGTACACGTCAACTAGACAAGGAACAAACCTGGAAATTTTTTTTGAATAGCTTTGATAATGCTAAAGGGGCATGAACACATTTTGAGCTAAACTATTTAGATTTTAGATTTTCATAGTTTTAATGTTTACAATGCTCAACTTTTTGGTATTTCTAATGGTCAGCAAAAAATTGAACGTCATTGTTGAGTTTTAAGTGAAATGTTCTTCCAACGATCTGTTGGTATTCCTATGGGTACTAATTGTGCCCCTTATTGGCAGACTTATTTTTATATCCATAATAAGCAGAATTTGTTTAGAAACTTGTTACGGATAAAAAAAAAAATAAAAAAAAAAGAACACCACAGAATCTGACAGATGTGCTTCATATTTGGATATTTTACTTAATATTGACTCTAATGGCCAGACTGACAAGTGGCATTATATGATAAACGGTGATGGACTTTGACTTTGTAATCGGAATTCAACTTTCTTTGGTTAGAGTAATTTACACTATCACTCTGTTTATGGTGTGTAACTGGATATGTCTCTCAATTGATTCAATACGCAAGAGAGAACATAGACACATAGTATGTAAGAGATTTATAATAAAGCGAGAGACAATATACAAAAAAAAGTTGAAGTATGCAGGAGTAAATATAATCGAATCTCGTTTAAAGTCATCATTTCGCCAATTCTTACGGTCTTATAATGACTTGTTTGTGATTACAACATTATCACTAAGTCATTATGTTTTTTTGCTTGTTTTCATACCCTTGTTTTGTTATGACTGTCATTTCCGTAACTCGATTTTTGACGACGCGGTAATCCCCTTTTACTTGTTTTCGACTACGGGATCAAGGGTCGGTGGACCGGTCAGCAGAGGATGCTTACTACTCCATGGCACCGTGATCCTGCCTTCGCGTTTGTCGGAGGTCCGTGTCGCCTACACATCGATTTTGTATATATGTTTTTTTTTGTACTATGGTTGCGTTTAATACATTGTTTACTTCGCAAATTTATATCCCTGGGTCGAGGCCTCTGCTGGTGGACTGTTAGTCCCCGAGGGTCTCTACAGCCCAGTTGCTATGTACTATGTTACTAGCTTGAAATACGGATACATATTTAATTCCATAGTTATATCAAAATTAAGGATTATCTCCCTCAGGCATAGCTCTGATCCTTCGAAGTATTTGGCTCCAGTCTTTGGTACTACATTGTTCACTTTTATAAAGTTTTACTTTCATGTTTCGAATTTCCAACATTTCGGTTTGAGCATCACTGAAGAGACATAATTTGTCGAAATGCGCATCTGGTGCATCAAAATTGGTACCGTATATTATTTATATCCAATAGAATTTATTGTAACTTCAGGCAAAAACTAAAGGTCAAATCGCTTTGCAAATTGGTGCACAAATGTATCTGGGTTTAAGGAAGTCCCCATTAGATTTTAGTGGCGATACAGATATGGAATCCAGTTGGCGGAGGTCTGCAATCTCTGATTGATCTTGCTTATATTTGTCTGTTAGCAACTTCATTACATTGGGTAAAGGTATCAAAGGCAAAAACATACGAGATATAGATATTGATATTGCCAGGGAAGCAGTGCAGGAATATGTAATGATTGTTATTGTAATATATATGAGATATGTACGGATCAGCTTTGAATATCTTACTGACAATTACAGACAACATACCCGTTTTTGGCTAGATAATTCCCCATCAATTGTCTCTCCTCTAGTCCTGGGTAGTCTTGGAAAGGATCGTCGATGTTTTTATCAAGTAGAGTATACAATTCGGAGTATGTATCCTCTGATATTTTGCCGTCCATCTCTTTAAGCTGTAAGTAATTGACATTGATGTTAATATGAAAATGAAACTTGTATACGGCTGGACAGAACTCATTGTTTTACAAGAAAACTTTTGTACATACAGTGTCAATTGATCTAGAGATTTCTTCGATTTTACTTTTAATTATGGAATCTCGATCAAACTGCCAACTATTGAACAACAATCATCTGATTTCAATTTTAGATGTTATATTAATCAGTGATCATAATGTATATTGCACTTTTTTCTTTACTGGAAACACTTTTTAGATGGTGTTATTGCTTGTTTGAAGTTTATTGATAAAGATACCGAACAGTGATCAATCTCATTATTCCTATAAGGAATACAAAATAAGAGTTGGACAAACACGACCCCCTGGAGACACCAGAGGTACGATCAGGTGCGTAGGACCAGCCATACTCACTGTGAGCCCATATGTCCAAGTACAAAGCACTTAATAATATGTGTGTTGTTTTTTATCGAATTTTTGTTGCTGTTGTTTTCCTGTTGATTTTTTTCTTCATATTTTTTGTTTGTGGTTATTGCCTTGATTGTATTACTAGTAATTTTGTTGAAAGTTTGTTTTACAGTAACAAATAGCAATCAATCACAATCAGTAAATATACTGTATATTTGATAAAAAGCGCATCATGTCTGGGTGTAAGCATCGATCTAACGGCCACCACACGTAGCAAATCGGTATATTGACTTACCGGTATTTATTTTGAGAGTGGGGTAATACACGTGATTACACATTTTCTCTACTTCATGGAAACATCCATTCGTAGTTTCATATTGTTTCATTAAATATAAACCATATACGGTACCAATTTTGATGCACCAGATGCGCATTTTGACAAATTATGTCTCTTCAGTGATGCTCAAACCGAAATGTTGGAAATCCGAAACATGAAAGTAAAACTTTATAAAAGTGAACAATGTAGTGCCAAAGATTGGAGCCAAATACTTCGAAGGATCAGAGCTATGCCTGAGGGAGATAATCCTTAATTCTGATATAAATTTCTAATTTTACCACTGCAATAAAATACATAAAGCTTCTTAACCATTATCATTTCAAGAATTGTTAGATCAGTAAAAGTATCGAGCCACGAAAAATATTGATATTCAACAAAAAAGGAAATATAAGGAAAGAAAGAGATACTCAATAGTAAAAGGTATAATAAAAAGACTGATATTCCAACGTTGTACTTAAATAATGAAATGTAGTGAAGAGTGAAATATAATAAATAAAATTCTACCGATGATGGTATGAAAAGATTGAAATTCTACAGTTAAATGCAATTTAAAAAAATAAAATTTTACAGTTAAATGTAATGAAAATGTTATTTCACAGCAATTAAGGCAATAATAAAATAATTCAGCAATTCATTCCCTGATTACCTTGGCAATGACTCGGTCATACTCCCTTAGTGTCGGGTTCAATTCAGGGTGTCTGATTAACAGAGCGTCGAACAAATCCCCCTCTACCACGGATTTTGTCCTCATTGGACGCCTCTTTGGTTCCATGCTTGGATGAAGTAATTGGTTTCCTCCTTTTGCTACAGCTGATTGAAACAAATATCGAATTCATCCAAATGCTAATTGTGTAGATCTCTAATGGCGGGTTGCGTAAATCTGGATTCAACTCCTGGATCATTGATCTAGGGTTTAAATCCGAGATACGCAACTGGCCATTATTGTAAGAATTGAGTTCGATTATCATTTTGTATTACTTACATTTTGGTAGCATCAACATGATCTTAGTCTAAATACATGTATACCAGAAGCAGTATAATTTACCTATATGATTGCCTTGCTCGCTGCTGACTAACTTCTCTCCATCGGGATGATCTTCAGAGCTGCATGAAGATCCCATCCTCCATTTTTATCATCATCTTTAAGAGCATATTTAGACATTAATGAGTAAGACATTCCAATCTAACCGGAACTTTCCTTAATTATCCCGGCATCCCCCTTCATTCTACGTGCCCGAGGACATCTAGTATCGCCCACTTCAGACCTATGATTTGTCTACCAAATTTATTTAACAGTACGACATTTAACTTCGGACATGACAAAGTCCAGACTATTTTGCTACCCTTTTTATCAAAGATACAGAAAACAAATTCAGTGTATCTGGTGGGATTTTTTTTGCAGTATCTTGTAGTTCAAAGCTAAATTCACTACAACTTGTACAATAAGAGATATAAGCTCCTAAAATTGATTAGAATTAAATGTCCCAAATATAGTCCTCACTAATAACAATAATTGATTGGATTTAATATCCTATGTTGTCTACTAAAAATGGGATAAGCTATCCTTTGGATTTTTATTTGGGACATTTAATTCTAATTCATTTTCCAAGGGATTAATTATCCTATTCAAAATCATAGGAGTTTTTTTTTTTCTATAGGATTTATTCTCCCATAGGATAATGATAGGATTTTGATAGGATAAAAATCCCCCCATTCTTTTACAGGAGTTTTTTTCTTTAGGGGCTTATATCTTTTATTGTACAAGTTGTAGTAACACTAGCTTTGAACTACAAGATACTGCAAAAAATCCAACCAGATACACTGAATTTGTTTTCTGTATCTTTGATAAAAAGGGTAGGACTTTGTCATGTCCGAAGTTAAATGTCATACTGTTATTTTCATTTCTTTTACACGAGATGAGTGCAATATGTATAAATCTCTATTGCAGTTTGTTCGTAATAACAAATAATGCATCCCCTGTTGATTGGTCGCATCCGCCGTGAGCACGATATATTTATCAGGTCAAGGGAGTAATCACTGTCAAAATCAGTGCGTGAAGGGGTACATGTATAATGAACAGTGATTAATCTCGTACGTCCCAAACAGAATACAAAACAAGAGTTGGGCAAACACAGACCCCTGGATACATCAGTGGTGGGAGCAAGTGTCTATGAGGACTAAGCATCCCCTGTCGATCGGTCACACCCACCGTGAGCCCATTGTCTTGATCATGTAAACGGAGTAATCTGCAGTCAAATTCAGTGTACAAAGAACGGCTCAACAATTCCTAGAAAGCACGTCAGACATAATCTGACCTAATGGCTGGCCATACTGGCAAACTAGATCGTTATAACGACCATCGAATTTGTGAAATTCTGCCTTTAAAAAATATATAATATACGACAACACTGAAATACGGCGAACGTCTAAAAAAAAGTATCCACCAACAATCAGGGTTTTTAACTAGATTTTTACTTTCGATTTTAAGTGTGTCAACCATTCCATACCCTAACGGTCCCCCACCGTTCTCGATTGGCACCGATTGGATTTCTCCCATTCATAAACTCATTTGCTTTCCTTGTCTACGCTTATATTGGAATATATGCATTAAGATAAAGACATTACTGTTTTGTATAATAAAAACTTGCTAGCAAACATTGAAACAAAGTAAACGTAAAATGAAACCAAAATGTAAGAAACATTATGCACATACTCCTGTACAACTGTTTGTAATCATGAAATACTGCCTGTACTTATGAACGTATGATAATGAAATCAAGACAATTATTGATTTCTAAAATGTACATGTATTTAAGTTAATAACAAACAATATCAACATCCATATCTTGCACATAAACGTAGAAATATCAAGTAGTGAGATATGAATCAAACATAATGCCACTTGAACAGTTAGCATGATACGCAGAGCGTTCAACTTAAATACATATACACCACATGCACAAATTATCTTGTTAAATCATTGTCGTGATAAAGTTAAACTTTAAATGTCCAAAGACATTATGTATCTTTAAATGTCCAGAAAATATGTCAATCGGACGGCTCCGATCCACTTCCTTAGAGTGTTGTTGTTTCGTCATGGTAAACAAGCAATCGTAAAGTTTGTAACAAAATGTCGACCTCAAATTGAGATAAATATTCCATCTTGCAACAAAGTCAAAGTAAAATCGTTTTACAGGAAACAATTGTAAAGTCCGTATAAGTCACTTTCTTGTGATTTTTAACCTTAACGTAAACAAATTAAATTTCCAGACCTTTCACAGACAATGACAGATTCTGTACAATGACACAATAAGTAACATATTTATTATGGCGACATAAAGATCGGTCTGCATAGTAGTAAATCAACAATAGTGACATATGCGTAAATATTTGTGAATTAATATATTTAAAAAATGTTAATTGATTTAGAAATGTATGCTACTTTACCTGCACCGTTCACACATGCATTACCCTTATCGTCTTTGGTATTTAACTTCCGGGACACAAGTAAACAGTAGAGCGACATCTATTGTGTTAAAAGACCACGGTGCAAAACATCCCCAAATCAATAACTGTGTTCAATAATCGATCTCTGTGTGATAAATAATATCCACAAATAGTTCAAATCCTAGCATATTTTGATGACCTTATTATTTGTATTTTTTACATGCAAAGTATTCAAAAGTGGTATTTACACTGTACAAGTATAAAAATAACTTCATTCCGATGTAAATAAAAAGAATACAATAATTTAAATGTTTCTTAAATTTGGAAAGAAAAAAAGTAGGAAAATACTAAACAAAAAGGATTTTGGATCACATATACTAGAATTGTATTAATTACTAATAATTTTCATAAACTTACAATTCATTTAGCGTTGTTCAATAGTGAACAACTTCTCAACCCCCCCCCCCCTAAACTAATATATCTTAATGCAATATTTACTTTATATCGAAGAGTTACAAAATACGTGGCTTTCCAAAACATGCAGCTTTCATCAATACACGGTCGCGGTAGCTCAGTGGTACAATGTTCGTTTTGTAACCGGGAGGTTGTGAGTTCGAACTATCGTAACTTGTAAACGTTTAGGAAATTTAAAAAGAGCACTCATAATTACAGTTTTGTCAAAAAATGACAGCAGGCCATAAACGTTGCACAAGAATGAAAGTTTGGAAAAGAATTCTGAAGTGACAAGCAGCAAAAGTTTTATGTCTGTCTGCCTCTCACCAATAAATAGAACAACTCCTCCATATAGATACATACTCAGTATAGCTTTTATTAGAATCATAAATGACGAAAACGAACATAATTGCGTGTATGTACTATGTTCTGTTGCGTCAATATCACACAAGAATAGGCAACCATGCTAACTATACATGGATCATGTATTTAAATGATTTATACTCTCATTGAAGTTGAACTATTTAAAGGGATTTGGTGTAAATAAATTAACATAAAAAGACGATTGCATTAAATACCCGACCAGAACACCTTCAGAACTTGTGAAAGCCGTATTGCTTAGCACAATGTATAGAAGAAATTTGAGAACTTATCATTTGTCATAATGAAACAAAAAGATTTCACTTATCTAGAAATTTTACTTATGTGGAATTGTGGGTTCCATTAAGGGATTTTTCTAACTCTTACGTAAAAAAAAAAAAAAGCTGTATTTGCTTGACTAACATAAATAACACATACTGTATTCTGTATCTATGCTGCCTTCTCTTGGATATCTGAATATTTACTCAGAGATTTGAGTTATCGTGTTATTTTGTCAACATTGGCCCTGATTGAATCCTCGTTGTCAAGACAAGTACCGCAAGAGGAATAAAAAATGATATGCAGTAAGTATTGTAAGTTCAATTCGGGATCACTGGAAAAAGGTAAATGCATATTTGTACAGATGTAAATTTTAAAAGTTTGAATATGCTTATGGTAAAAGTGGAGAAACTATTGTTGCATTCCATATTTGATGTTTTCTGTTTGATTTTGTATATCTTCCTTTCATGTAGCATGAATGGGTGGAAACAGCAGTAAACCGCCAGACAAATCTGCTCGTCCTCAGCAGGTGTAGTACGTCGTTCTCAGTGTATTTGCCATTTCCAAATAATTGTGATTAGCTATTCCTACAAACAACTACTCAATAATTTATACCTAAGTGTAGTGGTCCTGTACAACGCAGTACACTGTAATCACGACAGCAAAATGTCTCTGTTTCAGGATAAAAAACAAAGCAAAGAGAATGGCAGACAGAAGGCAACTGGACTTCCGAGACTCCCTCAGCGTACACAGAGACCCGGTGTACTCAAACCTGCACCTCCATCTACAAAACGAAGAGATATCTTCAACAAAGATTCGCTAAAACAGGCGACTCAGAATGCTTCTCTAGAGGTAGGTACACTGTCATTATTATGAGTGGATGTAGTTACCTATATGCTTATCTATAGTTCAAGAATGAGAAGTTGTTGAACACGCTGATATTCTTTGACATTCCATATGTGACCTAACATTTGGCAATATAAATTAATGTTAAACTATTAAATTAATAAAATTTTGGATTCCAGGTTGTTGTTGTTTTTTTTTAACTATATCTGTATTTTTAAACTATTTACAATGTTCCAGTTGATATAATGCATTTTTGAAACTGTTCACAGGTTTCCGCAAAAGATTTGAATTCATATGACTCTCTTGTATCGAGACTTACTGAAGGATTAAAGGATGATGTGGAGAAAGCCTGGGTGTTTTACCTCTGGATTGTCAATTTGGATCTTAAAAGCCAAGAAACACCCAAAAGTGGAGCTAAGAATACACCAAAGGGCGACTTGAAGGAGGTCAGGAACGGGAAAACTCATATTACAGACTTCTTCACCTCACTTTGCAGGTAAAATGTTCAGTGATATTTCACTTGGAACGAAGTAATCGGGGTATATATGCATTTTTTTCTGATCAAAAGGGGATGTCATTCTCCAATTGAACTGAAACAAATTACATTCACGGAAAGCTATAACTTTTCCACTTTAGTAATGGTGGGTTAAAATGCAAGAGCATAGAGGGTTTTCAAAAAGATGACAACTTTGAAATTGGATGGACAGAAAAAAGATTAGTCGAAGGAAAGTGGAATGCAATATACATCAGAGAATCATGGCGATTACTACATCTAGAATATGGAATGTCTGCCAATCAAAAGGTATCTAAAGCCCTATTTACATGATATGTTTTGTCAGATGTGACTTTACATATGACATCACATGTATCTGACTTCATATCTGACTTCGTAGTTCCATTTACTTGGCATGATTTAGTAAAGCCATCTGACTTGACAGACGGAATAGAGCATGCCTCTATTCGATCTGACTCCATCTGACTTCATATCTGTCTTATGATTTTCCTATTTACACGGTATGATTTGTCAGATGTGGCGAGTCACATCTGACAAATCATATCGTGTAAATAGGGCTTTAGCTGACTCGGTAAAACATAAAAATTAAAAGTTCATATCCAGTTCCAATATACTGCTCTGATATTGCAAATTTAAGTATTAATGGAAACATTCTGTTACAGTGGAAGTCCCTGTATTTTTTAATTGATCCCGAGGACTTGATACATTGGTGTTACCCAAACGAAATGGAATGGCAGTTACTGTCTACCTCTGTCCACAAACAAGATTTCCTGTCCATGCCGAACTGTCGACGTAAATGTTTGGAAATGGGAGTCAAAATCATACAGCCTGCACTCGGAAAAGTGAAAGTAGACCAAGGCCGAATTAGTGTGGAAGTTTTCATTGACAAAACGTATTCACAAAACACTGTTCTAAGTTATACATTACGGGGAAAGAAGGTAAGGAATGGAAACTTGGAATCTGACACAAGAAATGCAGGAAACACGACGACAAGAACAAAGAATGGAAAGCTAGAATCTGAAACACCGGGAAATACCGGAAACACGACAGCTAGAACAAAGAATGGAAAGCTAGAATCTGATACGCCGGGAAACACAACGGCAAGAACAGATGGAAAACTGACAGATAGAAGTTACGTGGAGAAACATGAAAAGCAAACTATGGAGGACACAGAAGTGGAGCTGGCGGACAAGCCCAATCCAGGATTTCCATCAGACCTTGAAAAATATGTGTTCATGAATCGCGCCGATTCTCGCGTGGTTTTTGACGTTGCGTTTCCTGTGCCCGGGTCGTATGTTTTGGATATAGAAGGAAAGACATTCAGCTTGAAAGGTGGTCACAACACTATGTCTGTAATTTGTCAGTTTAAGTTTGCATGCGTTAAATGTGTCCCACGGGATGACGAAAATGTCCCATTAGCAGACGTTCCAAAAATTGGATGGGGACCAACACCTCATTGTATTAGATATGGTGTTCGTCCTGTGTCACATGGGTATGGGACAATTTACATTCAACCAAGTGAGCCGGTGAAAGTTCGCTTTGAGTATACAGGAAAGTACGAATTCAAAACTGATTTGATTAGTATGAATCAATCAAGTTGGACGGAAAGTAATCCTGTATGCACAGTATCTCCCAATAAACTAACAGTGGAAATCAATGTTCCAGAGGAGGGTCATTACGCCCTAAAGGTGTTCGCCAGAAAAGATGGCGATAGTGATTTCATTAACATTATAAACTACATGCTGATTTACAACAGAAAAAACGCAAATGTTGAGGTAATGCTTTAAGACCTACACTTGTTCTCAGTTTACAATAACTCAGTACGCACTTTAATTAAGAATAGGCACTTTTGTGTAGCATTTACCTGACTCGCGTACTTTATTAGACAGATGGGTACTTTTGTCAAGTACTTCTCCAACAAACATACTAGGTATGTTTGTACTTATTTTATTTGTTTGTTTTATGTCCTACTCGATAATGTTTTGCCCATATCGAGACGCCATCCGTCACAAACCATAAATGGCGCTCAAACCAGAAGCAATGAGGGTTATTTATCGTGTCACCTTCTCCGTTCCATAGACGCCTGACTTTCTCTTCTAATGGCGGACGCTTTACGAGGGACCAATCACTGCCTATATCAATCATCATAAGTTTGACCAATGGTCGATTCGATACCTCCTGGTTTAGAAGGGTTTTTTTCCAGTTTAATCAGAATTATTTACTTTAAAATCATACTTCACACATACTGTAATTCGTAATGTAGTTTTGTTCAGTATTCGCCTGTCATACTGAAAAGTACTTTATTTAGTAAATGAGTACGTACCGTATACTTTTAACCTACTATCATAATGCATATACGCTTTGCATGGTAATTAGGTATTTCAATTTATAATTGATTCGATACTCTATTGTTCAACCACCGTAGTGTTTTAAAAGTTACATGAGTTCGTGGGTTTTTTATTTCGAGGTGAAGATTTTTTGTTTTAGTGGTAGCTATTTTCTTCAGTTTGTAGATAATTTGCATTTCTAGTTTCCATGGTACTGTATACAGGGGGAAAATTCACCACAGTTTTATTTTCACCTCTTTTGTTCTTACCGATGGGGGAATGTAAGACTGGGTGAAACTGTATTTTCTCTCATATTTCTTTTAACACAGCTAAGTCTAAGCGAATTTAAAACGGGTTTTGCCGAAACCGGCAGCAAATGTAGAAATACGAAAATAATCGGGAATACAGCGGTTATTTTTAGGGTTTGTGGAGAAACTGAACTTCTGGTTTTTATGGTAGTTGTTTTCTTGTGCCTGTGAAGAATTTGAATTAGTGGCAACACATATCACGAATACAAATAATTATATACGCTACGACATTATTATTCAAGGTTTACGTTCCATGCTGAACTGAGGTTATCTTTAATGTATCTAAACTACTAGCATGATTATTAATCAATTTCTCTTTTTTAAATAGATGTCTGAACAATCATTGAAAGAAATAACTTGTCTAAGTGGTTGTCCTACTACTACATTTTACAGAAGTTCAACAAGCGAATGATGCGCGAAAGGTTGCTGAAAGCAACAGAAAACGGAACTGAACAGGATGTGGATGAAGCATTGCAGAATTTCCTATTCCACAGAGTCCCTGACCAAGGCGAAGTTCAAAAGGCAAAACGAAAACTGAAGACCTTCGAAGCGAAAAGAGGTTTGCTGATTGATTTATTTTGAGTATATTTAAAGTTAACTTTAACATACGTTCGTGGTAGCCTAGTGGTGGAGCGTTCGCTTTGCAACAGGTCGTAAGTTCGAGGTATGCTCGTGCCATGTCCGCGTCAAACCAGATAGGGATTGATCCGTCGCTTGGCATTTTGAAAAACACATAAGTTCTACAAATTAAGAGTTGGGTAAACACGGATCCCTGGATATATCAGAGGTGGAGCAGATGCCTAAGAGGAGAAAGGATCCCCTATCGACCGGTCACACCCGCCGTGAACCCATTCTCTTGATCAGGCCAACGGGGTAATCCAGTTGTCAACGGAGTAGTCCGTAGTCAAATCAGTGTACAAAGAACGGATTCACAATTAGTATGAAACACATCAGATAGAATGTGACCCTATGGCAGATTAACTTTGCACACTAGATCGTTATACCGACCATAGAATTTGCGAAATGCCGACTTTAAATGTGACTGTTGAAACCCCAGCAATATCGACTTGTTTGTTAGTAGACTGAAGTGAGAATGACGTGTCTTCCGGGTTTGGACTTGAAAAACGGAGGCCCCTTGTAGCAGCAAGAATTGACACGTTAAAGAACCCTCGCTGCTACGGCCATAAGCGCTAAGCATATGGATAAATTTATGGTACTTCACCTGTAGCTGATGACATCTCAATAAGAGTGTAAATTCTCAAACAAATGGAATGAGATATCACTAATCATAGGCAATTACCATACATTTAGCGCTCAGGACTGTAGCAGTGAGGGTACTTAAATATGCCAACGCCTGCAGCGACACCTGACCTTCGTTTATAAAGACTTTTGATTCTCACTTCCAAAAGCCGAGCGTTTGGTAAAGGAGCAATCACTATCTCTGTCTATCTTAAGTTTGACACAACCATGGCAAGAACGGGGCTCGTATTAATTATCTCTCAGTCTCAAAGCGAAAGATCTACCTGCGGTGAACTACTGCTACCGGAAGTTAGTAGTATTGGTACTGAATGTTAAGTAGAAACAGTACATTTAATTTGTACGAATTTAAAGTTTAGATATAAATGGGGCTCATGGCGGGTGTGACCGTCGACAGGGGATGCTTACTCTTCCTAGGCACCTGGTCCCACCTGGTGTATCCAGGGGTCCGTGTTTGCTCAACTGTTTGAGACTTACGAGATTGATTACTGTTCGTTATCATCGCCTTTCGTGTAATTAATACATGTACTTTATTCTCATTGCAGAACTTGGCAACGCCATGCAGCGGAGGAATGTGAAAGTTTTAGAAGCTGCTATCGAAAATGCTGAAAACTCTCCTAACATGGATGGAATGAAAGAAGACATTAAAAAAGCAAAGGGGCTACTCAACAGATTAAGGAATCTGGAAGGATCATTACATCCAATCACGAAAATGGAAAACAACACGCTGTCTGAAATAAGGCGGTATTCTAACCCTACGCCAGCAGTCAAGGACGTCTTAACGGCAACCTATATTATACTTGGCCATGATATAGAGTCCGCAAGGGTACACAATTTCTCTCTTACGTATATTTGCAATGACTGATTACTAGTACGTAGATAGAGGTTAGAGAAAAAACGAAATTAAAAAAGTTCGGAGTGTGGAGAAATAAGTATTTTTGATGTTATGTTACTGTAACAGAAAAGTTTCACATACAATCAAAAATTTACTACCGCTGGAAACTGTCGAGAGACTGTCTGTAATTTAAGGAGCTCAATACACACAAATTTATTTCATGATTCGTTTAAGCACCTTTCAAGAAGCATGGTTTCACCTTCGAGAAGGTAATACAAGTTCTCAATTATTTTATATAATTTTTTTTGTATTTTTTCCAGAATGATGAAAAAGTGTTTTGTTTACAAATAAGAGATTCTAGTATCCAAACTTCGCTGTGATTTGGTGCATGATATGAATATCTAATAAAACATGCCTAAAAGACCCCGATAGAAGTTATGATTTTTTTTTAAGAAAAAAATATTTACGATATTGAAACGCTTATTGTTGATATTTTTTAAAATCTATGGATAAAATCTTCAAAAAACTGGTTAGTTAGAAAGAAAAGACATGTTAGACAAGTATATTTTTACAATGAAATTGAAATGAAATGTCTTAATTTAAGATATATCGCAATATTTCAGATTTGAGCACGGCGAGAGTAAAAAGTACCGATCCCGATCAAAATTGATAGAAATTACTGAAAAAATCATATTAAGCTCGGTTAATGGTATGGACATTTAATCAAGAATTTACTTTGCTTTATAAAATCATTTAATGTGCAAATTATTTTTCATCAAGGAGCATGTCAGTTTCTGTATATAGAATGCTCTCTATGACTTTTTTGTTGTAAATTTCGATCGGGCTTGGTTCAAATTTGAAAATCGCAATATTTTCTAAAATTTGGCTATTTCATTTCAATTTCTTTTTACAATATATTTCTCGGCATATCCTTTTCTTAGTGACATGTTTTTTTGAAGATTTTATCCATACATTTTAAAAAAAATATCAACAAATAACATTTTCAATATAATTTTTAAAAAAAACGGATTGTATGTCTTTATTTTTGACATGTTTTATTAACAATTATATATTACATCAAATCACAGCGAAATTTGGACTCTTAGAACCTCTTTTGCTAAAGAAAACAACTTTCTTATTCCGGGGAAAATCAGAAAAATTCATATAAAATAATTGAACTTGTATTACTTTTTCGATGGCGAAACTGGTGCTTTGAAAGGTGCTTAAACGAACATTAATTAAACATTTTTGGTGTAATGAGCTACCTTAATGGTATGTTACAGAGATAGAATTTAACTTTGTCCTGTATTTAAATTCTCACAGAAGCAGGTTTTAATACTGCCCTGTATTTTTAAAGCAAGACATTGGCATTGCCCTATATGCAACTGAATGTCACAGAGATGGACCTTGATATTGCACTATATCCAATTGCATGATGCAGATACATACTTTAATATAGCCCTGTATTCATTTTTGTTAAAGAGACATACTTCAATATTGTCCTGTATTCATTTTTATGTTAAAGATACATACTTTATTATTGTTCTGTATTCATTTGTATGTTACAGAAGTGGGACTACATCCAATCACAACTAGCCAAGACAGGGCGTGACGGTTTACAAAGTTCAGTGATACATTGTGACGTCGACTCCGTGTCTCGCATGAGGGCTGAGATCGCTGACCAGTTACTGAAACCGCTAAATCAGAAAACAATACGTGACGCCAGCACAGGCGCTGCCTCAATTTTTCAATGGGTTTGTTTAAATACGGATTTCTTGCATTATAAATAAAGAACGCTTGCAAAAAGCTTAACGTATTTAGGGTCTCAGAAAAGACCTATAGGAGAGACCAATTTTTCAGAAAAAGTCACGGTGTTAATGTTATTTTCTTTAGTCACTTTCTGTCGTACACACACAAACGCAAGCGCGCGCGAATTTTCAAAATTTTATTTCGAACCTATCACTTATTATCTACAACCTTCAAAGTTGGCCTAAACACCATTTTTCCATTTGAGCATTATTTTGATATGAATGTTGGCTTTGACGTTCTTTAATGCAGGTCTGCATTTAAAGCTTCAATCCTAAAAACAATTTACAATTGTACTCTAGATTTTTTTTCGGGACACTCCTTTGGATTGAAATTCGCTGAAAAATAACATGTATTACATGTACTTATAATGGCTCAATCGGTTGCACTGCTGGCACTGTATGCTGTGATTATTGTTTGCCATGGTTCGAATCCACTTTCGCATTTCGAGACTATATTATCGAGTGAATTAACCAGAACGTAAATAAGACTGGGGATATATCGTACCATAAAAATATGAAATAAATTGTACAATAAACCTTAAAATGCGAAAGCAATACATGCACCATACTAGTATAAGAAGTCAACTAGAAGTTTACGTCTACGGCCACACACCAAAGGCATTGAAAAACAAGTAGATTTACTTAGCCTCATGTGACAATCTAGAACGACTGTGGATGAGCATTTTGGTAAAGACTAAAACCAGACCCAGACTTAGAAGTTTTTATTTTTTTTATTTTTCATTTTTGCTATCTTGAATTCATTTATTGTTGCAAACTGAATTTATGTACAAATTGACTTAATTGTGGAATAGTGTTTCTTCTATGCACTGACCAGCACGGAAATGGATGAATAGAGATCAAATACTAGCATTTTTGCTTCCCTATCCCTAAAATATCAATTCCGCTAAAATAAGTGCACGTGTAGTGATTTGCTGATAAAATAATTGAGGAGGTAAATACACGCTTCCTGTCATGGTAGTAAGTTTTGAAAGAAATCTACAAAGTAATTTTATGAACATTTATCTTTGTAGGCTTCTGAAATTGTTGAGGTCAAATTAAAGGAATCAGAAAAAGAACCTGAAACGTCAACTGAAATTGAAGAAGACAAAACTGTGGAACCTGAAACCAAAAGGGCTCCCAAGAGATCCTCCATAACATCTAGAAATCCATCGCTTAGATCGGTTCAACCTAAAGTGGACTCTGTATGGAAGAAAGGCGATAAAGCTATTATACCCAAAAGGCACCACGAAGAGGTCGTGCGTACTTCGTCAGATCGATTTGTTTGGCCCAAACGATAGAGTCCATATCCAATTCAATGTCTTGAAATAATGGATGTTGCTTAAATTTCAAAGCAAATAACACAAATGTCAGAAATACATGCGTGTGTTTACTGTTTGCCTCGGATACTGGAGGGGGGGTGATAACATAGACTGCGATAGATGATCCTCGTTTTGTGTTGTATGACGACTTTATCTACTTTAGTTTCACATGCAATGTTTACACTGTAATCATGGCGAATTACATCTACCAGTGACGGTAGCCTCATGCTTTGATAGCTTGCTTCGCAAACCAGAGTGGTGGGGTGGGGGCCGGGATTCAGGTTTCGATTTCCAATCCTGGTGTCACTTCAAACCAAGGAGGAGGAGTGACTGTTCCTTCTTTAAGGATCCGACATAATTGGTAAAAGTCGAGGATATTTCAGACATCACCTTATAAATGATTGATTGATTATTTGTTGTTTTTCGTCCCGTCGAGAATATTTCACTCATATTGAGACGTCACCATTGTCGGTGAAGACGTCACCATTGCCGGTGAAAGACTGCTTTAGACCTATGCTTAGCACTCATGGCTTTTAGCAGTGAGGGTTCTTTAGCGTGCCACACATGCTGCGACACGGGACCTCCGTTTTTAAGGTCATATCCGAAAGACCAGTGACTGTCACTTCTAAATGTCGAGCTCTTGGCGAAGGAGCAATCACTACCTATTTTAACGTCTTAGGTTTGACGCGGGCCGGGCCGAGCACGGGGCTCGAACGCACGATCTCCCGATCAAGAGCGAGGCTACCACTGAGCCACCGCGACCGGTCTCCTTATAAATGACACCCCGTGTCCCGATATGCGTGAGCACAATAAAGAATCCTAACTGCTACAGCCTCCAGCGCTCTGCAAAAGTTAAACCTTCACCTACAGGTTTTGTATTTTAGTAATTTTAATGCTTCTATGTATGATTTGCTTATTACTGAATACCGACATTACATTATTATATAATAAATCTTTTGAGTACTTCTGGTAAACGATGTCCTGTTTTTTAGGTCACTTGAGAAAACTCAGGTGAACTATTGCAGTTGGTCATCGTGTGACGTCCGTCGTGCGTTAACAATTGAACATTAACTTATTAACAACTACTATTCCAATTCTTTCAAATTTGGTATGAAGGGGCACGTAAGTTTCAACAACGACGATGAAATGATTCGAGACAGAATCGTCTTCGTTGTCAGCTACAAGAAAGCTGAGAAAAAACTTTTATAAGCATTGGTGATAAACTGACACTTGACAAAGCAGTAGACACAGCAGTTTCATGAACACACACACAACAGCAGCTCAATCTTATAGCAGTCGAGTCAGGAAAACAAGTTCAAGCTATCAGCAAAGGCGCCACTGGAAGATTTTCCAAAGGGAAAGGAAGAAACCCTGACCATGACGTCGGGACTCCCAACCGACATTCGAAGTACAGAGCAAGAACAGCGACCAATATGAACGAAGCGGTACACAAGAGAAATACCCAGCTCATGGCCAAAGGTGTACCAAATGTGGAAAGTAAAACCAGTGTATTGAAATGTGTAAAAGTAGGGTAGCGTTTGATGTTGATAACCATAGATTGTATGACATGTTCAGTGCAATACTAGTAATAATCAGTCGGATTCAGGTTCTATCATAAGTTAAGTCGATACATGTACTGATAGCGATGTGGGTTTTGCTGTGAGGCTTGGGAGAAAGTTGCATTAAATTGAATGTTAAGTAGACACAGGGTCTTAAATCAATATACTTCCTGAGTTCAGCGATAAAGATGTCTCTAAATTAGAAAGATAAAATCGTTCATTGTAGATGTGTATACGTACATTCTTTACCATAAAAACCCACATATTTTCATCTACCGATATAATCTCTAACTAATGGAGATATATCTATATCTTCGAAATCCAAGGATAAGTTAAGACTTTAATATTTTGTAAAGTATAGCGACATATTTTACCCTTGAAGAGATAAGGAGATGGGAAATGAATTAAAAAAGGCATGCTATATTGAAGACGATTCTGCAAGACAAAAAAGACTCTAAAACAACAACAACAAATTCAAATATTTCTTCTGGTGATACAATTTACAAAGTACTTTGGATATACAAATAAATATTGAAAGAATAAATAAGTTATGGGGTTAGAATTAATGGTTTCAAGTTGTTTAAGCTTTATACACCACAAAAAAGCGTAAAAAGACTTATTTTACATGGTACATATGTATCATAATAATTAAATTCCTCTTATTGAAAACTATACACGCATATTTTTTAAATAACTGCTATAATCTTTCTCATCAATTGAAATAAATATTTTTTGTTGAATGGATTTCTTGCATGAAATGCGCTTTAGCAATAGCTCAGAATACTGTTGCACTAGACATCATTTCAATAGCTTTCATATAACAACTTTGTGTTGTTCATCAATTGTAAGTCACCTCTGGTTGCACGCAACTGATACATATGTATCGCTGGTTGTATCTAAATACCCCACATCTCGCACGTGCATATATCGGACGGACAGAAGTCCATCTGGTTCGGCTTACAGTTCATTGCACACAAATTGTTCGTGGTTTGATCCCAAGCGTCTATCGCAAAACATTTTGGTCCTCCACCAGTTGGTGACGTATTTCCTTTCACAAAGATTCTTTTCCTAGCGGGACATGAGCACATGCACATCGACATCGGGCAATGTCCTTGTGGGCAAATAGAGCCACAAAATCGGTCGTTTGAGCTACCATCTCCCCACATTGTATTACCTTTACAGGTCGGTTGCGCACTTTCTGGGCATTCCGTGTAGGCATTATCGCCTCCGGTTTCACCAGCAAGTGTTGACAAAATGGCAGCGGCTGCCATAACAGATTGTGAGGTATAATACTGCCCGGCTGTTGCTGCTTGTGATGGTATTGATGGTCCCGGCTGCCGCGATGTTCCCGCAGAATTAAAGTCTAGCATAGGAGGACCATTGGGGGCAAGGAAATCGTTGAAAAATGGATTGTAAGCTGGTCCAAAGTTTTGATTTGTAGATGATTGTTCATTGTACTGGTTTTGTGTTGGTTGCTGATTATTCAAGGCATCAAAATGCAATGATGGGTCAATGAATAATGTACTTTGACCAATAAGATCCAGAAATACGCGATCCGCAATAGCCTCTTGAAAGTTTTCATTATTAAATGCCGACTCATGATACTGATGTGGTTGGTACTGCTGAGAGATATCTGGCCGCGGTGTCTGGGGGATTTGTTTTCTGGTAATCGTGGTCCGTGTAACAGACAGTTTCGGCCCTTGGGTAATTGGTGCTCTGGTGGTAGCCGGCTGTGGAATGCGGTTAATTGCCTTATCCCCAATAGCTATATCCGCACAGTTTACAAAATATTCCTGTGGTCCGCATCCAAAGCATTCCTTCCCCGTTCGTTTGTCGATCCCTCTGTTTTGCGCTGTAAAGTAAAAGAAATCACGCATCACTTTGTAGTGAGGATAAATGATTTACGACTTCTAAATTATGTTTTATTCATGACATTATGATAAATGAATTAAGCATAACATTTTTATCAGAGGTTACGGAAAAGTTGGCAATACATGTTGCTGACAACGTATGGCAGATACATCATATTCTTAATTTTCTTTTTCTTTCTTTCTTTTTTTTTTTTTTTTTTTTTGAAAACCCCGCCATTTACCTGCTCTCCATTTCCACTGCAGCACACACTGGGAACACTTCAGGCCCGACGGAAGTAGAAGTTTCAAATCCAACATGAGAGTTTTCTCATCATAGATCATGTACCGTCTCCCATATCCCATTATGTTTAACACGTGTTTCTCCAAGCAAGCTTCTGTGATGGGGGTATAAGGATCGTTCTGTGGACATAACCGGAACTCAAAATACCCTTTGTGGTTTGTTGTAAGTTCTATTGTGATATTGATCATTGAGCCGACTTTATACTGTTTGGTTATAATTCCAAGAGCGTATTTCCCGCCAGCCTCGTTTTCACGAGCCTTACGATATGGATCACCGCATATTCCACACTTTCCATTCGCCCTTTCCATCATTTCCTGTTAAAATTTAAAATTTTAGATATGTACAATATAGTTGTTATTAATAACAAGGATTCTGTAAGCTACTGCTCACTGAGGATACAAACGTTCTAAGGCACATGTAAATATATCGTTTGCTAAGGCTGATATGAAGTTAACAGTAAGCTGACATGCGAAACGTATGAATTTAGTAGGCGCAGTATGGGACTCCAAACTGAAGTGATATACCACATATCAAATAGCTGTGATGCGCAGTTTCAGAGAAAAGTGTGACGAAAATATCGATTACTCATCAAGACTCCAAAATATTGAAGTCGCTTAACAGGAAGTTGACAAGTGAAAGATCTTAATTCTGTAAGCGCGGTATAGGACCTCTAGATGAAGAGATATACCAAAAATCAAGTGGCTGTGATAAGCAGTTTCAGAAAAAAGTACGACGAAAATATTGATTCCACAATACGACTCAAAAATATTGACAAAGTCGAGCAACAGAAGGCTGACACATAAAAGGTCTGAATTCAGTAAGCGCAGTATGGGACCTCTAGATGAAATGATACATGTACCAAATACCATGTGGCTGTGATATGCAGTTTCAGAGAAAAAAGCGACGAAAATATTGATTCCATAAGACTAAAAAATATTGATTAAGTCGGTGAACAGGAAGTTGACAAACAAAAGGTCTGAATCCGGTATGCGCGGTATAGCACCCCTAGATGAAGTGATATATTAAATATCAAGAGGCTGTGATATGCAGTTTCAGAGAAAAGTGCGACGAAAATATTTGTTTCGGATGGACGGAAGGGGGTAAAATAGTATACCCCACCCCTTCCTTCGGAGCGGGGGGTATAATAAGGATTTCATTTAAATAATAAAATGGGGTTTTTGTTTTGCAAGTTGCAAATATTGCAGAAAACTGTACCATCTGCTATAGAGGGGTTATGCAATTCTTATGCATTGTTTGTGATCCTCATCCCCCATTTGATAAATCAAAGAAATACATTTCATTAATCATATATTTATATTTTAGAAATATTTCAATACTTTAATAATCATTGACATGTAAATTATTTAAATGTAACAGCTAAAATGTCTGTATATTTGGTAATGATTTGAAGTTCTAGGGCTGAATAGATATGCCCCTTCACGATACGATTTGCAATATTTGTTTCCAAGCATTGATTTCTATATTTGGACGATGGTAAAAGTCCAAGGGCAGAGTCTAAACTTATAAAATAAAACAATGGTATAATATTAACATGCGTTCTTTATTATTCAAAATCAAATAGAATTACATTACTTTCCTACATTTTCAACAAAGGCGCGAAATAGGTCGCAAAGTTCGTGGAATGTGCATTTAACTACGGGTAATTCTATTGACATGTATATGATCAAGATATAGGGCTCATGGCGGGTGAGATCGGTCAACAGGGGATGCATGCTTATTCCTCCTAGACACCGGATCCCACCTCTGATGTTTCTAGGGGCTCATCTTCGCCCTAATTATGTATTCGTTATAATAGGAGGATCACTGTTCATAGTATGCTCCCCGTTTTCATCATAATAAAATTTGCATCAGATATATGGTATCAATCGGAATATTTAAAACAAAAAGTACAACACCCCCCCCCCACCCCCACCCCCAAGATAAAAAGTAAGAAAAAGCGTCCGGTGCTATCACTTAATTCTTTTAAATTACCTGAAATACATGTTCATGGAAATTCTAGCATTTTATGTATGTGACAGTATGAATATCATTATTCGTTCTATCGGTTTTCATTTATCGTTTCATCAAATACAATCTTTAAAAATATCTATTAAGGACCCTCTATACACTAATACAATAATTAAATCACATTTAAGTAGCATAATCTGTATCTTTTGAATTTTATTACTCTGATATTGAAACGGTAAAAATGCGAACCACGAAATCTGCCCGGTCAAAATGTAAAATAAGCCTCAAAAGACGACGTGACTACAACGTGACAGTTCTATAAATGGAAAGAGGATAAACGTGATAGTCACGCGATCTCCTTATATGGCAGTAGAATTCAAAATCACGCTTGAAATATTTGTAGTAGGATTGCCTATAGTTGACTTATCTCTGAACTGTAAATGCAAAAATATATGATAAGATATCACCTGCATACTTATGATATGTTATTAAATACGTATACTATTGTTAACAAAGAGAAAAAGGCCATGTCTATACATCGCAAAACAATATTAAATACAGTACCGCGTGTGCTTACATACACACGCGACTCTTGTTATTATGTGGGTTGGCAAAATAAAAAAAAATGATTAGAAAGTACTTTATTCTTGTGTATTTTTTTTACTTTCAATGTTGTAATTACGCATAAAAGCATAACTTTATTAGATGTATACATAGAAAAAATCTGGAAGATTTCATATTTCGTAAAAATACAGATTATGCTACTTTAAAGGTGTTGATATTTAGTTTATCTAAATAGTTTTTAATATATAGTACGGACCATTTACTCCCAGGAAAAACGTTCAAAGATAATGAAATAATGATGAAAAGAAATCACCATTGCTCACTTGAATGCAAACAAAACATAAAAATAAAGAGTTCAGTTAATTTGCCTTTACCTACTGACATGTTACAAATGCTTGAAGTGATTAAGAATTTGGTAATATCCACAATATTATTAGATATATTTAAACTTAGATCTAAGGGCAGATAACTCTAATTGCTTAGAGAGGGTCCTTAACCAGCGTACCTGGATTGAATTTGATGGGTAAAGTATTATTCTGTTATTTCATTGGTTCTTTTCATATTTCTTTATCCAATAATAGAGTTTCATTTTAGATATAAATTTATCGCATTTTATAGTTAAATCAGTGCAATATATGTTTCGATGAGCTTATCTGGTTTACATCATCTGCATCTTAAGGAATGTGGCTTCTATATTTAATTATGCGTTTCATTACCAGTAAAAACATTGATTTGTGTATTTATTTTGATCGCAAGTTTTCTACTTTATTGTATTTTGCAGTCAAAGTTTGATAAAGCAGTAACGATTACGCGAGTCTTCATGATCTTTAATTCAAATTATTTACAGAACACATCCACATATGTTTTTTCATGAAATTCTGCTGTAACGTTTAAATATTGATACAATTGACATTTTTATTATGCTTTTCTGTATTTTTGTAATATTGTTTGTTAGTGTAGGGCAATGCCTTTTTATTCTGAACAAATCTATCAAACTGACATCTGCCTTCCTGTTCGGTTACATATATTTGAAGAATTTTCTTTACCTTACAAAAAAGCCCAAGTTCCAAATTTGCCCGATGTGCGGTCCTCACTTCGAGCAAATAAAGCTTAAGCTGACTTTCAGAAACATTAAAGAAATGGATAGTTTCTATTTGTCAAAGGTTACATTGACCGCGCCTCTGCTGAATCCTGATTATAGATCTATAGACGCATGTCATGTCACACGGTTAAGTGAGTATGGCATAGCGATGGCAACTTAGTTACAGTTATAAACGCAGTCAAGTGTACACCAACTACTCATTTCATTCACCACAAGAGGTTTGATCGTAACCAGTAACTCATTCAAAGACAATAAATATTTCAACTTTCCTTGATCTGTAGGGCGTTTTTTGTCCTAGTGCACCAAGAGGTTATGGTTGAAGAATGAGCAAATTTCCACACTGTCTGTCTACTATGTACTTAGTCATATGATTTTCGTGACTGGAAGATAATATACATATCTTTGGATGCATTGCATGTAGATTTAGAGGTCAGCAGAGGATGCTTATTCCTCCATGGCACCTGATCCTACCTTCGCTTTTGTCGGAGGTCCGTGTTGCCCTACACTCGATTTTGTATGTGTATTTTTGGATTATGATTACGTTTTACACGATGTTACCTTCGCCTATTTGTATTTAGTATCAAAAAGAAAATCGCAAGTTATGAAAAAATATCAATACACACATTCGTGAATTGTATGATTATTTATGCACCTATAGTCTGACGCACTTAGACGACGGGTGTTTAAACGTGACGTCACGGATACTTTCCCCCTTCACTGGTACGCAAATCTAACCAACTTCAAACAAAATTCAAGGATAAGTTTCCTACACCCCTTGATGACACCTAATTAATTGATAATACTATATCCGAGGAGGAAATATGCTTAATTTAAATCGAAACACTGTATCATTACATGTATATCATGTGTCAAAAATTTAAAAAGTACCTGCTTAAATTGTTTTGTAAAAAAAAAACCAAAAAACACAACAACAAAAACCAAAAAACAAACAAACAAACAAAAAAAACCGATTTTTTTAATTTTGTGTTTTTATTATCAACTGACTTCGTCTAAAATATATCAGCAGGCTTGTATTACATAAATTATCTCTATTACTTACATATGTAGTATCTCGTATTTCTAAGTTGAGCTTGGTATATTGATTACTTGTTTGTATACACTATATTGTGCACTTAGGTACCAATTAGTGATTTGAGTGAAAATCGTTCATTTAATTACGGATTACTCCGTTTACCTGATCAAGAGTATGGACTCACGACGAGTGTGGCCAGTCCACGGGCAATGCTTACTCCTAGACACCTGATCACACCTCTGGTATATCCAGGGGATCGATTTTGTATTTCCTTATAGGAGTCATGAGACCAATCTTTGTTCGTTATATTCACCTTTTCAAGGATTCACTGCGAACCGCGATGGTATCAGGCATTATTTGCACGCGCATTTTTTATCAGTACATGTAAATCACCGGTAATATATACCGTATGTGATACATACCGGAAGTAAAGCCGGAAGTGAAGCTATTCTGTGGACAGCGATGGTCATCATTGTCCCTGTCCAGGTGTTACTCAAACATTTAATGGTAACTTCCTACTTTATCATTTAATGGTAACTCTCTATACAGACACCTGTTCCGTCTATTAGATAATTCAGATGTACATGTACAGTCATGCTTTTATAGAGAATGATGACTATACACTGATGTATGTCTATGAAGTAGGTCATGTTCTTTACGGAAATGGATATTCATCACATAGAACTTATTTCTCGAATTATAAAATCGTTTACTTTCAATTATTTTCTATAATTCCAGAAACAAAAGCAAATAACAATTGAATTATTTTAAAAGAAATGCGCTTTTGTTGGGAAGTTTAAGTGAGATATGATTGGCGCATCGGGTCATTTTCCTGGTCGCTGTACCGGTTACAACGTCACCGCACAGATACGTATGAGCAATAAACGTCATCTCCATTGCCTAAGTTTACCTTCCGCCACGAGGAAATCATGTCAGTTTCTCACTGAAATTGGTATTAAGCACTTTTGCAGGTGAAGAGTTGTCTCGTGTTGCATTAGATTTGATGGAAGTAATGGAAATAGATACGTATAGATAGTTTCGTACGTGGACAAGGGACATGTATTATTTACTAGTATTGTGTGCACTTATAGATTACCGGTATCTATTCTTTGCTGAGAATTTTGTTAGCCAAATAAGTCTTGAATTTATATATACCATAGATTAAACGAATGAGATGAATCTGTCCAGATATACATGCATAAATGAAAATGAAATTTAAAACATAACCCTCCGTGTGATTAATTTGTCCAATTTTTTGGCCTTTGATATCTTTATAAATTGTAACCATAGCCATTTCCTCATGAACTTGCTGCAGTTGTAAACAAGGAGCGCTATCGCTCGAATCTTGAAAAATATAAAACGTCTATTTCATGCAACGACTGGGAATTGCTTCAGTGAGTAATTTTAAAATAGAAATGTTTTCTTTTATAAAATACAATGTGCACGATGGTATGAACTGCAACACGCTGTAGTTCACACTCGTATGGATTTTCAAAAATGAAATTTATTTTTTTTTTATATAGAATTGTTTATCCAATAATTACTTTCATCAAATCATTTAACTCTTAAATCGTATGACTGGAGCATTTTGTGTACTTTTCAGCTACACTTTCCCCCCAATAGATCATAACAATTCTGTATGCAAACGCGTATTTCAAAATTGTTATTAATCAAAGTGAATATTAACCACAAACATGAAAGTTTAATGATCATAATTAAAGTCATGTCAAAGTGGCATTTTTAATGTTTCCTGCAATATATAAAATTCGATCAAAATCACATTTAGAATGGCACGAAACACATTCCAGCACATCTTCTAGAGCTTTTAATTAAACGAAAGGTTACAACCGTGTGTCTGCGAAAATTTCCTAATGAGCTAAATCAAAAGATCAGCATGCTATTGCACTACTCAACATCAAGCAATGGCACTGACCTGATTATATTTAGGTGCATTGTGTCACAACACAGAGTCTGATCACAAATCAAAGCGTATTCATCAAATATTAAAAGGTGCAATCTAAAATCACGATATAAGATTTTTTTTTCAATTAAGTTTTCCCTCTTCATTGCTGTCATATTTTTTTAAGTAAAGGAAATAATTAGACGGGATGGTGTTTGTTCAGAAAACGATTAGATCATTATACATTCATTTTATAACCCTTCATCTAAACCGCTTCTAATTGTATGCCTGGTTAAATAATCTGATAACATATTTGATAATTGAAAAGCTATTAAAAAGTCACACTCTAGATTTTGATCACTACTATCCAACAAAATGAATAAAGCAAGAAAGAAAGATAGATACAGACAGATAGAAAAATCCACACAAGTAGTAGTAGTATATATGACAAAAATATAAAGCCGATTGAATTATACATACATGTAGTCCTGAAGAATTGTAGAAACTTGTCAAATATACTCAACCGGCTTTGTAAACTCAACTAATTCATTTACTTCGTGAGTATAATAAATATTGCTTTGTTTCACATGTACACTTCTAAATACAGAGGATTTAGTACATATACCGGGTATTGACGATAGGGATAAGAACCCGGTTCGAACTCCCGTTTACAAAGCGAACATTCTAACCACTAGGCTACCAAAACCAGTCATAAGTACATTATGTATTTACATCCTTTAATTTGGAGTTAAACTATCGGTCTATTATTAATATTACATTTTTGGATTAAGGGGCGGGGGTGCAATTATGTATAAGTTACATGAAGGTTGTGCGCCTCCGTGTGAAAATTTCTGTTCAGATCAGCGGAAAAAAATTGTTTACATATCACTTACATTATATTAAAATATTATAAGAATAGGACTTTTACTACGAACCCTTCCTAATCGGTTACTGAATTTTTTTTTTTTTTTTTCATTGGCAAAACCCGAAAGACCAGCAGAAGCCTGACAGAATTCGTCGCTAAGAGGTTTCTTCTGTCGCGTGCCTTGGTTACACCACTCAGGTGATCTATGCGTAACCTGATCGGCGACCTCGTGTTATCCTCGACAGTAATGAACACCTAATTACCATCGCTTAGTGTTTATTTCATATAGTAAAGTCACATCGTGTGTATAAATATAGATTTTTTTTATGTTAATGTTTACAGCAATAATTGACAAAGTGGTCTAATTAAACTTAGACGTGGAAAGTATATAAATGTCATATTTTACAGCGTTAATTAAAATGATTTTGCTGTACTACAGTGTTATGTTAATGTTGATTATCATTGTCATCAACTGGTCAATTTATCTTATAAGGAACCAATTTCTAGTAAATTGTCAGAAAAAAAACTGCTCTTCCTAGTGTTGAATAGCACTGCAGAAATGAATAGCGATTTCATTTCCTAGTTTCATAATGTTTAACACTGCAATAAAACCGATGTAATTGGATGATATTCAATGTTTTGTTGTTGGATGTAAAAATTATTTCACGAGTTAGATATGATTTTATTATTAGTCCGCTACCGACGAAGTCGAAGGGGACTTTAGGTTTGCACTCCGTCCACCAGTCAGTCCGGTAAATCACTTTTGTCTCACTGCTTGCAGATATTCATTTGATATTTGGTACGTTGCTTTGCCATACCAAGTTACAGATCATGTTCGAATATGGTTTCGATCCATTCATTTTTCACTAAGTTATGAACCTTGTCCTATCCTGACTCCCCAATTTTCCCCTTTACCATAAGTATGATATAGCCTACATACTGAAATTAGAATATTGTTGCGGTCCAATAATTTTTGTACTAGTAATCGGTAGGGCACTATATAATGCTATGCAATATTCCCAGAATGCTTGTTATAATATATTTTTTGCTCTTTCCACAAGTGCAAAGCAAATACGATTTTCTCAACTACAACAACAAAATAAATAAATATACATGTCATTACGGTGAAAATCATTACAGAAGAAATATACCTCAAAGGTTAAGGCACTTTGATATATAACTTATTCTTGGTGAAATAAATACGAATAAAATTGTCATAAGAAACAATCAATTAATAGACACCTCATTAAGCAATGCACTATGCTACTCATTGGTCGTCCATTTAATGACCAAGTCCATGAAATTATTCACCTACACCGACAAGGCATATCGCGATTCTCACTTAGAAGTGTCCTATAATGATTTGGGAGAGATTTACACTGGTAAAAGTGTTGTATAATGAACTGGCGAGCGAACTTTTCGCAACTGGAGTTTTACGTGATAAACTACGCCACTGGTACATCAAGCACAAATATTTCCTGATACTCAATTTATTGACTTCTTTTTTTTTTTTTTTTTTTTTTTGCTTTCATAAATAGTATTCACGTATATTTCACATTAAAAGTAGTTCACAAAAATAAAATAAAATAAAAAAAAACAAAACGAAAGAAAGAAAGAAAAGAAAAAGTCAAATATAATGCTATCAACCTTTACCCGATTACCTTATACATTAACTGTCTGTTTATATATAATTATAAAGCCAACTGATGTACTATCGTTGATTAAAACTGAAAAATTTGACCCACCAGGACGCCGCCAAGATGCAATATCAATTGTTATTCAAATATTCAACCCGCCACAAAGAAAGATCGTTAGTTAGAACTCACAACCAAGCGGTGTTACTCGTTTGCACACCACGAGACCGCCAAAATGTAAATATTGCTTGTCAAAACTTGAAATGTTTAATCCATTACGAAACTTTCACATGTAAATATCGTTTATTAAAATATATTAAACGTTTTAATACCCATCACAGAACTTCTACAATGATAATATTATTTGTTAACTCTATGGATAGAGTTTCACATTAAGACTTATGACTTAAGATTTCCAGTTAAGACTGAAAAGTTAAAACTCACCACAAAGCCGCCACAGTTGAGTTCGTTATCGTTATAATTTTTGGGCGTCTTGAATCCGTACCGCCACATGGAGGATCTCATGGGTGGGTCTATCATTCGTCCGTGACCTTCCGCGTAATAAACGATGCTGAACAGTACAGTTAGTCCAAACAAAGTCTCCATCACTATATTTTTTGTTTGTGTCGATCAAGAAACCTTTTAATTTTTTCTTTTTGATATTTTCAAAACTTTTACAACAAATCAAAGAATCTACCGATGTGAAGAAAACCGCGGTGATCTAATTTCATGAATGTCTAAAGTTGGGGCCGTGAAATGGTATTGTGAGAGATGTACGGAGCTGTCAGGGAATATAAGACTCGGTAGACCAGAAAGAAATGTGACATCTTTATAACGACAGGAACGACTCCAGTGAACGCGAGTCCCTTCAACCATCATTCACTTAATCACGACTTCCTAAGTTATCAATTAATACAGATATATAAACAGCACGGTCATCTATATATGCACATGCTGACCGCCTTTTCCAATTTCTTGTAATACATCTATTGTTTGGCTTTGCAATCCCTTCCTGGCAATCTACAAGTAATGCATCTCTTTGCTTGTTCTTTTGATTTACGCCACTTCAAGAATTTATCATACCGTGATGTCATCACTCATATCAAGACGTCATCAGTTGTAGATGAAGTATCACTATATACCTATTGGGCTACATGGTGTTCGGCGACACTTCGCAAAATTTCGTTTCCGGAGACACAATCACATGATAACTAGAGCGATGACGTTTTCGATCTTGCAATGGGGATATACAATTATACATGTACCCTTTTCTCAATGGGATCCTCATGAATATTCATATCGCATGGAATACGAGGCTACCGTCGGTATATCAAAGCACAACTTCAGCAGACTCTGCGAAGTCGTCCGGTTGCGCTACGCGAGATCTTAGTATATATTGTTCCCTTCATTACCTTTGGTTTTATTGAGGAAACAATTTATAAAATAAACAAGAAGTTTTGAAGGGTTACAAATATTTTAGCGAGAAACAAATATGTTACGAGAAATCAGAGGTAGTGCAAATCATTACGAACAGCTGATCGATCTTGAATTCCCTGGTTCCAAGATTTGTTGAATGATGAATAATCCAATAGTGTCAATGAATTAATTCATCACAAATTAACATTTTATCTATATAATTATATTTACAAAGTTCTAATAGTTATATCGTTAGATCATTGGCTACGATTGACTTTCAGGATGAGTCATGTGTTCTCCCGAAATCTTTATACCTGATTATGGAGGTTATCACCCATACATGGGAAGGTTTCCTTCTTTCACATCCCCATCTGTACCACTGAATTGATAGATTAATCTAAGTTGAATGATTTATATTTGTTAAACATTGTAAAAGAAATGAATTGAATTAATTCAATTCTTACGTGAATTCAACTATACTTAGCATTAAGATATGTAACAGTATGTATATTCATTATTTTATCAAAAATAATTTATGATTTTGAATTTGTCTTAACAGGTACTTTTGAATTCAGGCACAATATTCCGAGAGGGATGGGGTGACAGATTTTGTTCCTGTTCAATTGGAACCTCTGAGGCATGTGGTCACATAACAGGCAAACCTTGCCAATATAAAGACAGCTGCCAGAATGCGGGTCATTCCAACATATTTAGCAAAGACATCACTTCCTCAAACATGTCATGTACCAAGTGGTGAAAAAAGTGGCCGGGAGCGCCATTGATGAGGGGCGAGTATTAGGTTTTGATACAAAAAGCCGACCAATGTACAACCTAGAGGAATTCGAAACAATTCAAAATATGTCCGAAATACCCTTACAAGAGTTATGCCATAAACACGAGGAAGTTGACAGTACTTGTATGCTGTTAAGTGTGGTCAATTTAGAAATGCAGGGAAAAGTCAGAAACAAATTCTGGCAAATTTCCAAAGGGGAGACCACTTGAAGTGCAACAAAAAGAACAGTACTTTAATTGTGAATACTTTGGATGCAGATAACTTTCCTAAGTTACATGTACCTGTTCAAAATGTAATGATTAACAACCTCTGCTGGGTTTTAACTGAGACAAAACACACCAAACTACTTTATTACGCGTCACCATAGATGAGACATCTGAGGTAGAATCCATGACTCAGTTGCAAGACGCAGGATCCTAAGTGGCACAGAATCAGGCTCCAGAGGCGGATGTGACCGGTCAGCAGAGGATGCTTACTCCTCCATGGCACCTGATCCTGCCTTCCCTTTTGTCGGAGGTCTATGTTGCCCTACATTCGATTTTTTGGGACTATGATTTCATTTAACACATTGTTTACTTCACCAATTTATATAGAATAACAGCATCTATTGTTGAAGCCATTGTGAAAAAAAAAACCAAAGAGTAATTAAGGAAAATTGTATCAACTTCAAAATTACCATAACTACACATCTTCGCAAGGCAAGGGTTGCGGAGTGGACCAAAAACCCTTGGCTTGCGAAGATGATACTAGTAGCTACAATTCAAATACGGTTAGTCAATTTAATTTGTTATAATAAAAAAAATACATGTTTAATTCAATAATATAGACAACGATATTCTAGCGAACAATTGCATGGTAAATATAAACTTATGTCTTAAATTTGTAGTCCTCAAACTTCAATCTAAGAACAAATTTTCAAACAATGCTGGTTTATATTTTACCAGACTATGACCCCTTGGTGAAGCGACTAAAGACTTGTGGTGACAGCAGGTATGAGACATGGGATAGCATGTGAACCCACAGCAGCCGATGAATTTGAAGCAGTAAGAAGAAATTCTTCCTAAATGTATAGAAATATGGGCACAAATATTTTTACATTTATCAATTAGCATATTATCTAAGCAAATGTAAATATCTGAGACATAATAATCTATGGATAACTAAATACCCCCGTCTATATTTCAATTTGATATTGATATGTAATGAAAATAAGTAAAATTTGGGTTATTTTGAATAAAAATGTTCGATGTCAACTTTTTAAATACTCGCGTTCTATATTTATCGCTTTATTTCCAAAGAATGAATGACAATGTCAACTTTTATCCCTGTGGAATCCGTGTCAGTCCATGTTCAGCTAGCCCGGACAGGAAGGTGTATTGCCTTTCCCTTACTCCATGTTTAGGCTTACTGGAAATCAAATGTCCTATCGCCATATCTCAACCTGAACAAGGATGAAAATGGGTTTTAACTACTACATGTACTTCCATCAACATGCTGTTTCAGGACTAGAGTGGTGTTACTTGTTTGTTTGGACTTCAGATGAATCTCATCTTGAGCTTATCGGTCTTTTCGTAATTGCTTGACTGTAAGAGCTATCGTTCGTTTGGAACGGTATACATAAACTTACAGTCAAAAGTTCACACAATCTAATTAAAATTAGATCTTCCATCCGCTCCCCGGTTTATCAGATTTTAATCAGATTGAAAGTCCACAAAGCGTTTCATTTCGACCCATCTATATAAAGAATTTGTTTTCTAAAATCAGTAATTTATCTTTATACTGCGTAACTAGACTGTTGTCGACGCAAAGGAAATGCAGTGTTATTAGCTTTTTAATGCGTATGAAGGTCAAGGGGGGGGGGGTTCAACCTAATAGTTGCTGTTCATGTGCAAGTAGTGCATATTGTAGATACGTGTCATAGTATTTCACGATCACAAATTTTACTGGAGGACGAATTCAAAACCATCCAATCTTATAGTGACGTGTCAAATTGCCAACTACCCATTGATATAACAGATTGATGAAAATTGCATCTCATTGACTTGTCAAAAAATTCCAGCAGTACGTCTGTGCATACCAAGAAATAGGAAGACACCCCCCCCCCCCGGATTAAAGTCTTATAGCGCTGTGTTATTGAATCGGAAAGAAATATTTAATATCCGAACATATTCTTTCACTAGATTTCATTGGTGTTGTCTCAATGTGAGTGAAAAGTTCTCGACTGGAGGTAAAACAAGAGGCTCGACTGGAGGTAAAACAAGAGGCCCAAGGGCCACATTCTTCACTATGACCACAGGCTGCCTTCACTAAAAGACGGATTAGTAGTTTGGGATATAGAATGTAGACCACGATTGCGATCTAATCTAGAACTATGTGGTGGAGGCATTATCTGAACCACTAAATATACTCCTATATCAGGAACTTTCTCAGGTAATACATCTTAACTCTTCTGTTCAATTGAAAAAGTATTTAAAAATTCTTCCTGTAAGTATATCTGCATGTAAACTTTGCACCCCTATTGTGCCCATCGTAACCCCGGGCGTCAATAATTTGAACCAAACTTAAAATCTCCTCTATTATATCATGGAAGCTTCCATATACAATTTCAGCTTTCCTGTCCCAGTGTTCTTAGAAGAAGCAAATTTTAAAGAATTTTTCCGTATATAAATCATATCGTAAAGCTTTGATCTACCCTATTCTGGGGGGCCTCCCCCAGAATTAGACCCATTGGGGGTTCCATGATTTCAACAACTTAATTCGTCTCTATATCAGGAATGCTTCACAACATAAATTTAAAGCTTTCCTGGCCCAGTTGCTTCTTGAGAGAAAGATTTTTTAAAGATTTTCCCTATATATCATATGTAAAAATCATTGATCCCCTATTGGGCCCAGACAGTACCCCGGGGGTCGAAATTTGAACAAACCTGAATTTCCTCTATAATCAGGAAGCTTCCATATAAATTTCAGCTTTGCTGGCCAGTGGGTTTTGAGAAGAAGATTTTAAAGATTTCCCTATATAATTCTATATTTAAAACATTGATCCCCTTATATGTGCCCGATGACCCCCTGGTCATGATTTGAACAAAACGTGAATCTCCTCTATATTCAGAAGGCTTCTATTAAATTTTCAGCTTTCCTGCCCAGTGCGTTCTTGATGAAGAAGATTTTAAATGATTTTTCCTCTTAAATCATGGTCAAGAGCCTTTATCCCTGCTATTGGATCACCGTCGTACCCCCGGGTCACCGATTTGAACAAAACTATTGACATCTCCACCTATTATCAGGAAGCTTCCATAGTAAAATTTCAGCTTTTTCATCGACCCAGATGGTATCTTGAGTAAGATATTTTTAAATGGACACCACCCTAATTTTATGCATTTTCGTGATTTATCTCCCTTTGGATAGGGCCGTGGTCTTCATTTGAACAATAATTTAAGCTCGCCTTCACCCAATGGATGTATGTGCACCCAAAGTTTGGTTGATATTGGGCCCACGCGGTGTTGAGAAAAGTGATAAATGTGAAAAGTTTACTGAACTATCGTAACGCCGACAACGACGAGACATAGCGACAAAAGCTCACTTGATGCCTTCGGCTCAGGTGAGCTAATAAACAACCAACCTTTCATGTAATGGAGTGGTTTGTGATCTTGACCTGGAATCGGTGGTATATACGTATTAGATTCCTCATGGGAAGATCGTTAATTTCATACCACGATGCATGACCTTGTGACCTATGTCTTAACCAAAAACAAGAGCATGTTGGTCATATTGGTGTTAAGTATATGAGTTTACTTTTAAATTATTGTATTGTGATCCTTTGCGGCTATAGGTTGAGGTCGTATCAGAGACACAAATGGGGGGGGGGGGTGGATCAGGCTCCAGTTGTCTGCTTCGTACTTGGATATTTTATTGAACTTTGATTGATTGATTTTTTACTGCTTTACGTCCCACTCGATAATATTTCACTCCATTGCCGGTGGAGGGCTGCAAATTTAGGCCTGTGCTCGGCACTCAGTGCATAAGGTCACTACCAACACAACATAATTTTTCACGCACTTATTTGACAACGGATTGTCCCATTTGCCTGATCAAGACTATGGGCTCACAGCGGGTGTGACCGGTCGACAGGGGATGCTTACTCCTCCTAGGCACCTGATCCTACCTCTGGTGTGTCCCGGGGTCTGTTTGCCCAACTCTTATTATTGTATTCTATTTGGGACTTACGAGATTTATCACCGTTCGTTATCTTTGCCTTTACAATTAACCATCGAGCATGTATCTCTGCTGGAAGATACTTGTCGCTCGATATATGTTCTTTAAGAAATAAAGATACTATATTGGCTGACTCGTCGCCCAGTTTAACAAGGCAACGTAAGCGTAGCATCCCCTTGCAACACAAAATCTTTAAACAATAGTCAATAGTGACCTTTGATCTTGAAAATCAATTCAGGGTTTACCGTCTCCATGGGCTACATTTGTGAAAGGTTTGATGATTATCTGATGAATGCTCTGTCTTCTATCTTGTTCACAAGATATTGAGGCTGTCAATAGTGACATTGAACTTGAAAATCAAAAGAAAATAACAGTGCGACATTTAACTTCGGACATGACAAAGTCCAGACTTTTTGCTACCCTTTTTATCAAAGATACAGAAAACAAATTCAGTCTATCTGGTAGGATTTTTTTGCAGTATCTTCCTAGTTCAAAGCTAAAGTTACTACGACTTGTACATAATGAGATATCAGCTCCTAAC
>CAJDSM010013427.1:22813-47505 GCA_903981925.1 Ostrea lurida | reverse complement strand
ATACAGAAAGGCGACTCCATTAGTTGTTATAGGGGTTTCACAACAGTCACGTTTAAAGGCAGCATCTTCGTACAATTCTATGGTCGGTGTTATACACGATTTTAGTTACCCAGTATGATGACCTATCTACTCAGGGAGTGAAGGCCTTGTAGAGCGATCCTGGAGCGTCAGCGAGGGAGAATAACAATTTTTAACCAGTCCCCATTGTTAAACCGTGAACTTATAGATTGCTCAGTTACTCTGATCACAGACTATGGGCTCACGGCGGGTGTGACCAGCTCACAGGGGAATGCTTACTCCTCCTAGGCAATTGATCCCACCATATGGTGTGTTCCAGGGGTCCGTGTTTTGCCTAAAAACTCTTTTGTTTCTTGTATTCTAAACTTGGGACTTACGAAGATCGATCACTGTTTCGTTATCTTTGCCTATTTACATCGAAGTAAGCTCAAACCAGTCCTTCTGGAAAATAGAGCTTGTGGCCGCTGTTAAAATAAAAAAAACACTGACATTATTGACGCTTTTAACAAAAAAGGCTGTTTTCCCTCCACCTTTTCATCTCCAGTTACAGTCTCAAACAATCTGTTTGGAAAGATAACTGTTTGTCTTTGGGTCCTATGGGTTGTGCAAGTATCTACAAGGTTCTCCATACCTTTCTGTGATCTTTCATACAGTAATGCCAGGCAAAACACATGGACCAATACAAAAACTGCCATTGTGTGCATTTAATGCAGTGCATTGCGTGCAAATGATCTGATCGCACACGAACGAATATCTATAATATTATCTGACGTTAGGAGAGTTGGATCACTCTAAACCATTTCAAAATAACTCCGAATGATCAAAAGTTATGCTCTAGTGGAAACTTGATAGGTAAGTGGTTACTATTCCAGGGGGCTCAGAAACTAGTCTCAATCAAACTAGTTTTGCCAAATAATTGCTGATGCCTGCCTTTGGATATCGGACAGCTCTTCGATCATGGACGAGAGTTGTGGGATTTTGAGGTAACGAGGTGGAATCGGATGTTAGGGAGAAAAGTAATGGCAAATTTCTTTATACACTGATTTCTAACAAACGGATTTTCCGCGGTTTATCAAACTTGATGAGACAATGGGCTTGACAGGAGTTTTATGTGGAAACCTGGCCCAAAGTAATGGGCTGAACAAGTGGGACGGTATACCAGTATTGCATCTTACTCACGGCTTTCTAACGAAAATAGTTGATCCGTAAACTTCTGGTATATATGCAGTTAGTCATCTATTGGGCGCAACATCAGCTCTAGATTTGTATCTGTGATATTGGAGGCTTATGGCAGATTGAAATACGCTGTTTCTGTTGTACTATTCATGTGAATAAAAAATAGGGTGTTAGAAATCGCAGCCAAAGAGATGTATACAGTTTTAGGATAATAATTATCAACATATTTTGAAATAGGGGTTTAGGCAAATTTGACACCACATATGCTAAATTGTGTAACAGAAACTCTCTCACAAATGCAGTGGGAAATTTGCAGCAGAATATTAATTAATGATATAGGTATGTTATGTAGTTAACTATTCGTGCGCCCCATGTCTGCCTTATCTTTGCAACCAGTATAATTACCATTTTTATCTACGGCTAATAATGACACGTACTATGCTGGATTTAACAATCTTAACGTCTAGCAGCATGATGTTCTCCCTGTATCTTCTAATAAACACAGAGCATCAATACAGACTGACCTCTGTCTTGAAATTCTCGTTTATTCTTTAACACGATGAGAGCTCTGCGTATGACCGTTTGTTTCTCTCTCTATATTATTACTGACAAAGTTATGCGATGCGCTATCCGCGATAAATCTAGGCATCTATATTTTTTACAGTTTGCCATGAACCGATGATTTCTCATTATTTTACAGTTTGCCGTGACCAGCGAGGAATTTCCCGCGTAGAGGCGGATGCCAAGATTTTGTTATATTGGTGACTATTCGAAGAACAAAAGGTACTAATGGAAGGGACCGAGGTATATCTACAACATAATTTGAAATTATGAGATATAATATACAGCTAAAAAAAGAAAGATATGAACATTTTAAGGCTGTATGTTTTAGGATCGGATTTTACACACTCATTTTTTTTACCCGAGGTTGGCTTCAATTTTAGAAGTGGCACACATTTTGGGAGAATATCATCTGCCTAATACCAGAACTCGTGACTAACAATCCGAGGCGGAATCAATTCTATAAATGCATTATCGGATACCTTGTTTTTTTTCAACATGAATCTATTCAAAATTATTCGGCAAGTCACAGATTTATGTGTTATGACACACACCCGAGCTAATGGAGCATGTCTTCCAGAGTGAGACCAAACCGTTCTCGCGTAAATCGTATGAGGCTCAAATAAGATGCCTGAGTTCCGTCTCAATCAAGCGTTTTGGCAACATCAAAAACGAGGGTCACATAATCTCGTTACATGCTCAAAACATAGTAACTGTCTTATTTATTGATTTTATCAAACCATAAGATAGAGTTTAAAATCACACCGGGTCGATTGTAATTTGAATTATCAAATAAATAATTCTCGACTTTTGCACCCTGGGAGTTAATATTGGGGCTTCTAATAGACATGTTACTTTGTGTACAATAGTATCGAGTGGGGACCATCACAACATCGCACAAAAACGCCATTGATGATTTCTCTTCTCCAGGAAAAGGCTGTCGTACTCAGTAACACGGGGGATGAATTAGGGCAGGTTATGTCAATTTTTTCGCTGATGTGAGTCAATATTGTCATGCTATAATTCACTATTATTGAATTACACTGGCAGTGTATAATGAGATCTGAAATAAATAGTATACACATATACCAATCTAATCAACATTCATTGACCTGAATGATGATTCGATTTACATTGATCCGTATTAATGCAAGATATTGACTTTAGATTTTTCCTAAAACACTTTATTCAGAACAGAAGAATTCTGTACAGTACTCTTTAATTTAGCTCCGGCCCAAAATTGGTGTTAATTTACGAAATATCATTCCTCCGGCAAAATTTAGAGAAATCCAAATCGTCCATAACACTAGGCAATTAAATATATTAAACCCAAATTTCAACTGTAGAAAAAGATATATAAAATTTTCACACAATATTGCATTAATGATTGTTTATAAGACACGCTAGTAAGGCCGACAAAAAGACAAAATACAACAATATAAAACTATGTACATTTCTTTTGTAACAACGACGCAAGAGTTTCTATCACTATGTGACTAAGTGTGTTCCTACGTGGATTCGTTTTTATGAGGGATGTAAGAGATCATGACGTATTTCTTCTTATTTTAAGCAGGGGGCAAACTTAATCATGTGATTCCGTGGGAGTATAAGATAGGCAAAGAATTGAAAATTATAAATCTTACAATACGGAAACTAGTTGTTATGTATCACTATTAGTGCAGTAAACAGATGAACAATAAATGCCCAAAGAAAAAGGAACCATCTTCTAATTAAGAAAATATATCATAACATCATTTCGTGTCGCATCTCAATTAATTATTAATAGAGTATGAGAAACATAAATAGTAAGTTTTACGGAACACGCATCTTAAGGTTAACTAATTTAGTACGGTTATTGGGTATCCTAGACTCATAAGTGTTAGAGCCATCATTAGTTTTGTTAATTCGTTATTTATTGCATACTAGAGTCGAAAATACGTAACCGGTATTTGGTTTGTCCCAAAAGAAGAAAGGATTGAAGAGTTATCATGCACAGCCGGTTAATAAGTTTTTAAAAAAATAGTATTGAAAAACGAGTTATTGATAAGATGTATTGTAAGAAATATGCGACTTCAATGTTTTTAGTCATTAAAAAAGAGGAGTATGACCATACATGATTAATGTATATATCATATTTTAGATAATGTCAATAAAAAAAATAAAGAATTAATAAAAATATCAAATAGATTTAAAGACGTAGAACAGTATAGCCTTCTGTTCTAGACGAGAGATTAATTTAATGTAAATGCTGGTATTTTAAATAGAAATATGAATTAAGGATTTACTAAGATATAGTGTATGTTTAAAGCATAATATATTGCATAACTATATTCGAGAGGAGACAAGATAATTAGAATATGGAGGTATATTATATATTTCTAGTATATTTATTTATTTTTTTAATCCTTAACCCTAAATTATATAGAATGTTAAAAGAAAGCAGAAACCACACATTTTTTTGTACAATTTCTTACAAGTTGAAAAATGAAAAAATCATAAACAGAAACGTATATAGTGGTAAACAATAAGCCAATCTTATATTAGAAACACAAATCACTGCGAGACAGAAGAACTGTATATCTATCACATCGCAATGAAAACAAAGAGCCTCAGTTTATTCTCTGATAGCTCCGTTATTGCAAGATGGAACACCAACAGAGGGGTCAATCAATTGTTTGTCTCCCAGCCGGCCGGGTGCTTGCCGTTTTCAAAAAGAAAATATGAGGTACAGTCCAGTGCATCGCTGAGAGTATCGTTCTCTGTATCATAGAACTGTGGTAGCTTGTCCCAGTTGTAATTACCGAACCAAAAGTAAGAAATAACGTCAAAACTCAGTATACCAAACATTATGATTCAACCTGGTGGAAGTAAAAAATTACCACCAAAAGTAAAGAGAGCTCTCAAGCGTCATTTAAATTCTAAAGTAATTCAGATCTAATGCTATGCTTCTAATAATTCTATAAAATGCAATTAGAAAACCTATGCTTTCGGAGATGGGAAATCCGATAGCTGAAAATTCCAGAAAATATGCGAGCATCATAGGAAAAGAAAACCAAGTTATAAAAAGGCGAAAGGAAGAAAAATACCTTAATTTTGTAATTTACGTTATCTATGGCTTTTTAATAATAAATTTTTCCTCAAATACACTACTACATATTAAAGTCGCGTGTTTAAACTAATGGGAAAAAACACTAGGAAAATAAGGATGATGTACGCAATACCTTCAGTTGAAAGAAACTATATCTATTATGGACTAGACTCATTCTAGTATGATGTCTAAACTAGGGTCTAAAAATGTGTCTACATAAAAAGTTAGATAGCTGAATTATACCAGAAAATTTCACCACCAGGTACATCCACATGGGTGGAAAATTTACGAGCCTTTGAAGGAGCGGTTAGCAAAAATTAACACTTAGAAGATATGTATTATTTCCGAGTATATCAGAGTTTCATTCAACATGCAAACAACACTATTCTAACATTTCACTACCTATCGAATAAACTAAGAGAGATATTACGTTGATTATTGTGTGTGAGAATTTGATAATCTATGTGTTGTACTGCAGTGCTATAACAGACTCACTCGCTGGCTGACGATCGTGCTACTGCAAGTTGCACCGGAAACAAGCGAGTATCTAACACAAAATTGTCCAGACTTGCGCACGAGACTTATTAGAGCCACTGATACAGAGAGAGTGTTGGGTTTTTCCGCGGTCCCGTAATGCCTAGCAGAATTGCATCATAGTGGAGAGCTGGTCAGATGTCAAAAATTTACACTAGAATGTAGGTAAAGCAATATATTTGGTCACGATTCAGTTATCATATCCATGTACTCTTGTAGATTGAAGTTCTGAATTTTACTGAAATATAGTCAATATTCAATCTTTCAATACATACAATTCCGTGAAAACATAAAGCGACTTTCATTTTTTTTTTTTTTTTTTTTTTTTTTTTTTTTTTTTTTTCATTTTCTATATTTCGCGAGGATTATGTGAAGAATAGGTGTTGGTATTTTTTTTAGATTATTTTACGGGCCCCCCCCCCCCCCCATTCCCCCATTTTGCATGAATAATAGCCTTTATGTTACCCAGTTTGCCATGAATTTTGATTTCTCTGAGCGTTTTTGGAGTACCATTTCTGCTGAAGTGTTTTCTGTGTGGCTTATTTTTGCCATTGGTTAAAGTAAATTTCAACAAGTCGTTGGTCATGTTTTACATGTATCAACAACATCCATATGTTGGGGTGACCCAGACTATACATTGTAATTTAGCTTACCCCCATTCAATTCTTCGTTTTGAGGTCAGCTAGAGATAACACGAATGTTTCTCACGGTTGAGGATGGGCGGAATTTCGCTTAAAATTCGTTTTTACGCTGTTTAAATTTCTCAGAAAAATCTCAGATTTCCATCCCTTCTTTCTGACCGGTCGCGGTAACTCAGCGTTTAGAGTGTTCGTTTCGCAACCGAGAGGTCGTGAGTGCGAGCCCCGTTGGTAGCATGACAGCGTCAAACCTAAGACTTGAACATAGGTAGTGATTGCTCCTTCGCCAAACGCTTGGCATTTAGAAGCGAGAATCACGGGTCTTTCGGATATGACCTTAAAAATAAAGGTCCCGTGTCACAGCAAGCGTTGGCACGCTAAAGAACCCTCAATGCTACGGCCCTAAGCATTAGACATTGGTCAAAATTTGTGGTATTTCACCTACAACTGGTGACGTCTCAATATGAGTGAATTCTCGACGGGACGTGAAACAAAGAAACACATGTAATAAATCATAATCTTTGTAAAATGTTAACACTGTCGGATTATCATTTACTGTACACAGAAAGAAGGCTGATACAGTTTCATGAAGGTTAATTCTCAGATTAGCACGGTTTGGAATTGGTGCTTTTGCGCTCAAAATCCGTCTTTACATTGTCTCAAATTCAAACATTTCCATCCCTCCCTGTAAATGTAACACAGCTAGATTAAGGTTGTTACATTTTCATGAAGGTTAATTCTTAGCAGTGGATGAAAATTATATACAGAGACATGGTAATTGTGTAGAGGTTTTGTTTTCTACAGTTCATGTTTTCAATCATCATTTCAGACTAAATGTGAGGAACATGATGCTTACGTGGTCGAAACCGAGACGAGAGAGGAAACCACGTGGATCTATGAAAACTTTCTTATGCCCTTCCTTTTTAACAATGGTGAGTTCGAATTATGATGTTTAAGACATATAGCTAGTTCACCGTGATAGTAACTACTATATGATAATGATGTCTAAAATGATGTCACTGATATGATGATAATATATTCCCGACTTTACATTATTAGTTGTAAATGCTTATGCTGGAAATTATAACTGGTACATAAAATAAATTTTAATAGCGCCTCTTTGTGGAGGTTTTCCTTTCACATAACTTTCTGCCATGATATGCAATCCTCCTCATAAATGTAAGTTAACCTGGTTCTTCTAATATCTTCAGATTCTGTTTTTGATGTCATGTGTAACAGAATTATGAGGGAAACAATTTGCAAACAATCATAAAGTGTTTAAAACATAACGTGGTGATATCTAAGACATCGTGAATTTGAGAAAGATTTGTCAAGAAACTTTAGAGCGTTCGTGAAATCTTGCAACTGAAAGCGTTACAGTTCACTAGGAAATATACCTACATGTACAGGTACAAATCGATAAGAGACGTATGTACAAATACAATATATTTACATGAAAAGGCAAAGATAACGAACAGTGAGCAATTTCGCAAGTCCCAAATAGAATACCTTAAACAAGAGTTGGGCATAACACGGACCTCTGGTTTGATTGATTATTCATTGTTTTACGTCCCACTCAAGAATATTTCACTCATTTTGAGACGTCACCTTTGTCGGTGAAGGGCTGCAAAATTTAGGCCTATGCTCGGTACTCAGGGCCTTTGAGCAGGGAGGGATCTTTATCGTGCCACGCCTGCTGTGACACGGGACCTCGGTTTTTCCGGTCTCATCCGAATGACCGCCCCATTCAGTAGCCTCTTACGACACGCAAGGGGATGCTGGGGACCTATTTTAACCCGGACCCCCACGGGTTTTGACACACCAGAGGTAGGATAAGGTGACTATGAGGAATAAGCATCCCCTGTTGACCGGTCGCACCCGCCGTGAGCCATTGTCTTGATCAGGTAACGGAGCAAACCGTGGTAAAAATCAGTGTATGAAAAACGCTATGAAAAACGTCAGACAGTATTTGACCCAATTGCAGATTGTATGGGCAAATTAGATCGTTATAACAACCATAGAATTTGCAAAATGCTGACTTTAAACGTGACTGTTGAAACCCCTGCAACAATTTATTTTTCAGTAGCCTGCCTTGATTCAAAAACTTATCATACGCATAACAAGCTCGATCTTGCATATCGAATCAACCGAGAGCTATGCACCAGAATGAATTTTGAATTAATAATTCATCGGATAATGATCAAGGATTCTTTATTTTCACAGAAGAATGCGACAAAACGTGCTGGTTCTGGATTGGTTTGACGGATCCGTGAAAGTGATGTGACCTGGAGCAACTGGAATCCAGAGGAACCAAATGATCAATCGAACGAGGATTGCACTATTTTAACCTCATGGTCAGGGTTGTGGAATGACATTGGGTGCTCTTATTGTCGGTGTTTCACATGCGAAAAAAGTATGTAATACATGGTATGGAACAAGTCAGATAAGACCGTAACTCTTGTACATAGCTATCATATGATATGAGATTAACGTCCCTCCCTTATGCATTTCTAAGTACCAATTTCATAAAATCTGTAATAAAATGTTTCAATAACTTGACTTTATAGTGTTACGTTTTTCCTGAAATATATGCATCAAAGATTCAGTTTTCCCACAAAATGATCCATTCAGCCAAGTTCACTACAACTGAATGGATTTGAGACGGTATCGTTTTAGTCCATTATAGCGATGCATCTTCTTCAGCTGCTGAAGATACTACTTTTGGTGCATCGTACATTTACGTGACACATTTAGAAAAATAATTTCTCATCAGCGTTGCTTCAAGCCTAAAGTTTTGGAAAGCCAAGGATACTACGAAGAATTTCATAGAAAAAGCCAGAAAACGTCTAAACCCTAAATTTAAGCCAATAAAGGAGAAGATCGAGTCTTGCACGAAGGAGATAACTGCTACGTTTCAGAAAATACATTTTTTCCCCCAATATCGCCCAATATTGCGATGTTGATTGATTGATCATTTGTTGTTTTTCGTCCCGTCGAGAATATTTCACTCATATTGAGATGTCACCATTGCCGGTGAAGGGCTGCAAATTTAGACCTAGTCCTATGCTTAGCACTCATGGCTTTTAGCAGTGAGGGTTCTTTTGCGTGCCACACCTGCTGCGACACGGGACCTCCTAATTTTAAGGCCATATCCGAAAGACCCGTGATTCTCACTTCTAAATGCCGAGCTCTTGGTGAAGGAGCAATCACTACCTATTTTCACGTCTTGGGTTTGATGACGCGGCCGAGTGCCGAGCACGGGGCTCGAACGCACGACCTCCCGATCACAAGGCGAGAGCTCATGTTCACTATATTATCTCCTTCCCAGGGGCCTATTATCTCCTTCCCAGGGGCCTGTATACCTTGTTCAAAGACATCAATTTCACACTTTTGTTAGAAGTCTACATGCTCATCATAACTACACATTCAGAACTTGTGCTTTAAAAATATTCAGGTTTCACCTATTTAGAATGAGACTGTACAGCTCAAAATTTTGAGTTTGGTTACTCTCCTCATAACAAATCCACAAAAAGCACTTTCTGACTACAACACATAAATTCACAGACAAAATAAAATAAATATTTCTCATATTTTTATTTAGGTAAGAACTTATAACAACACATCATGACGCTTGAAATGTTACACAATGTCTCTTTTTCACATTAGTCTCTGCGTCTTTCACTCTTTAGATTTTCCTACAAGAAATGTGTACAAACTTATTTAGTACATGTCAGATGTTATGTTCACTTTCCAAAATAATATATACATATACTTCTATGAACTCTGTCTTTATGTTCAATACTGTGGTAAACATACTATATTTTAGTGTGGATTTATTTTAGCAATTTTGGCAGAGATTATTTTTGCTTAAATCATTTACACCGCCAACGGGCATGCATTATGACAGACAAAAGACAGAGTGAACACCCGCTAAATTAAGTCTGCATCAAATGTTAAAAAATCAAATTTCCACTACACATCATACACATAAAATACAATACACAATCTCCCTTTATACTGAACACGATTTTGTTATTGTTGCATTGCATGATAAAACTAGAAAAAATGTGATATGGCCACATCACAAGGCCCCGCTGGTTGAGCCATTAATAGTAGTAGAGGTTTAGTGATCCTCTGATGATTGACCTTGCTTATTATCACGTTCGCAGATAATTCTTTTTAAAAATAGTCAATAATGACCTTGACCTTTGATCAATGACCTTAAAAATCAGTAGGTTTCATACTTTCTCCCTGGCCAACATTTGTGGAAGATTTGATGATCTCCTGATGATGCTGCGTCTTCAACTTGTTCACATGATTTTTAGGCAGTACTCAAAAGTGATCTTGACTTTTGACTCTTGATCTTGAAAATCAATATGGTTCATCCTCTCTCCATAGGTAACATTTATAGAAGGTTTAGTGATCCTCTGATGAATGCCATTGCTTCTATCGTGTTCACAAGATTTTTAGCAATAGCCAATAAAGTTCCATACACAAACACACAGACACACAAACATACACACAGTATCATGGACTCGCAGCAGTGCTGATATATTCTCTCCACAACCAGTAGCAAGAGGATAAGAATTCTACACCTCTCCAAAACTGTCATACAAGTTTCTGCAAACATTTTTGAGTTACTTCCCTTTTTGATAAAGAAAATTCCATAACTCGAAAACGGAAAATCAGAAATGTTTCAAATCGAAAGGGAGCTTGCCTGCATGGGTATACACTTTTCAAAAAGTTTCAATCTGATTAGTGAAAGCGTTTTTCCAGTTATTGCGCGAAAACTGAAAAACACCATTTTTTAGGAAAAAAGTTCCATATTTCTGAAACGTGAAAATCAGAAATTTTTCCAAAATCGAAAGGGAGATGACTCAATGGATATGTGCACTATCTTAAAGTTTCAAATTAATTGGTGCAGGCCCTTTGAGTTATCGCGCGAAAACTGTTTTTGACTTTTTCATGAAAAAAGGTCCATATTTCTGAAACGTGAAATCAGAAATTTTCCAAAATCGAAAGGGAGCTGACCTCAATGGATATTTACACTGTCTTAATATTTCATATTAATTGGTGCAAGCCCTTTCGAGTTATTGCGTTAAAACTGTTATGTGACGGGCGGACAGACGGACAAGCTGATTACTATAGGACTCCCGCCGATACTCGGTGGGGCCCTAATAACATGTATATCAGTATACACAGAGGATAAAATACATTCACTGTAAATAGCGTAAATAACAAAATCAGTGAAACAATGATTTTGAAAATCAACAAAATGGGTCAATCACGGTTAGCACCCTAGATGTAAATGAATCACACCTACCATAAATGTTTACATATCGTCTACGTTTTCTAGCCATAACTCTGGCTCTTCGTATCCCATTTCTTTAAGCGTACTAATTCCCAGTTCCTCCATTGTTGGTCCGATCTCCTGCATGATGTATGGCCAGATTACATTCTTCTTTTTCCCTCCCTTCAACTGAAATCAAATTAGTGAATGTCAAAGTATTAAATTAACTTCAGATTAAAATTGATGAACCGATAAGTTTTCACTCTCTATCAGGTTAGACAAAGATGAAGCTACATGTAAGATGGGGCAATATCAGTAGTTTTGATACAATACAGAATCCAGTGATAAAATGACCGAAATGAAGAATGTTCACATACACTTTAGATAACCATACAAAATTTACAAAAAATTCTTACTTAGATTTGTTTGAAAGAAATGAATTCAAAATGTTACATTAACATATGTATTTTTGCATACATGTATCAATTTGACAAAATATAGCTGCTATCATATGCAAAAATTGAATTTCACAAATTTTTTTTTTTTTTGCAAATTTAAACAGCCCAGCATACTTGTATGAAAGGTTAATGAAGAGTTATAGGTAACCATTCCTAATTATCTGCAAATTTTCAAAGTACACTAATTTCCTTTAATCTTCCTGCATTCAACAACCTCCAATATCTACTGTTCAAGTGTTGGGTTGTTGGTACATGTACTAAGACTGAATGTATATTATTTTATATCCCGCACGAGAAATTTTCACTCATATGGAGACGTCACCAATGCCGGTGAAGGGCTGCATAATTTAAGCTTATGCACGGCGCTCATGGCATTTGAGCAGGGAGGGATCTTTAGTTTATCATACCACACCTTCTGGGTATCTCGATTTTGCTGTCTCATCCAAAGGACCACCCCATTTAGTCGCCTCTTACGACAAGCAAAGAATACTAGGAACCTATTCTTACAGTATTTCTCTGGTTCTACAACTTGGATTACTGATTTTAAACTAATCTTCTGAAATAAAAAGCAAATATACTGTAAAAAAAGCACTTACCCTTACAACTTCCAAAAAGCGGGTTGCCAGGGCATAGTCGTTCTGGTTCCTGCAGCCTTTAAGGACCTCAATACAAATTTCTGGCTCTGGTACGCCGTCATCAGCCTGGAATATACAATGTCTGCAACATTCTCTTTCTAGTTTAGGCTACATAATTTTCAAGTCATTGGAGAGAGAGAGAGAGAGAGAGAGAGAGAGAGAGAGAGAGAGAGAGAGAGAGAGAGAGAGAGAGAGCGCTTATATGACTGATGTGTATTCTAAACTTTAATAAACTTTAAACTTATAAAATTTTGTTTTGTACAAATATTTTCATAACACAAACTTTAAATCATTGCTACTCTTGTTGATATTTTCCAAGCAAAACACAAATCGTTCTATCCTTGATTAAATTATCAGCCTACATAAAAATATCAATAGCAAGTTTGATTATGGCAAAAAGGCATGTAGGAAAATTGCCAACCGTGATACACAATAATGTAATTATTATACAGGTATTTCTCGTCTATGTACGGCACAGTAATAATTATTAAAACAATTTTCATGGGGTTTCTTAATTTTACTGTGAGGATCCATCATTAAGATAGTTATGGTTAGGTTCATGGTCAATTAGTGTAGTACTGACTGTCAATCAGTGATAGGGACAACTTCTGAAGTGAATGTGACAATGGCCCCATATCCTAAGACATCAATGTGCCATTTGCGAAATAAATGTGCCATAGCTTGAAATGTATGTGCCAGAAACATGATTTTCAAGAAAAAAAACCAAACCTTAGGTTTTACTCTTCAGTGTTTATTATTATACATGTATGTTTGCTATGTGATCTCGACTGTTCAGACTCGATGTTCAAAGAATATCTAGCCGATAAATTTATTCGATGCTAGGCAATAAATTTATTTAAATCATGCATTGCTTCACATAGTTTGACAAGCCTGAAGGTATTCAATTATAATGTGTCTCTGTGGCGCCAATGTTAATGTGCCATGAATTTCATTTAATGAGACATCAGCGCAGGGTGCGTGATTATCCCAGTCACTGAACAGTGTCAGTCTAAACTTACGGCTATATAATTGATTAGCTGCCGCAACTCCCATCCATCAAACTGGGAGTAATTGTTCTTCTGTAGCCACGTTCCCTCACTGACCACGGGGTACAGAGATGTATGGGGCTGGGGGCCAGTGGCATCAGAGTAGGGTCTCAATCCTGCCACAGCAGCTGAAAGATACAACAAAAATGCACAATCAACAATGTTTAACTACATGCAGTACAGCTCAGGTGCATTTTTGAATGCCCAATTTCCACTGTGGGCCAGCCACTTGGAATCACAGTGGGCATTTGGAGTGGACATTTACCCTAGTGTTATACAATTTTATACACAACCCACTGTGTTCAGTGGAAATTTAAATTCCCACTCTAAAAATGGCCCACAGTGGCCAGTGTGCAAATCAATTTTCACCTGAGCCGTACTGTACATCTTACTTGTATAATTTTTCTTTGTGGTGTTTGATTTCAGGAGTAAAGGAATGTTCTTGTAGACGAAAAATCGTATGTGCAATCTGAGCTTGATCCATCAAATGAGACTAAACAGCTTGATGAAAAAGATGAAGCACAGCAATTTCTAAGAACTGAAATTGTCTGAATGTTACTATAAGAATGTGTCATCCTTGGGACATGTAATAATTTAATTTGAAGCATTTTCTTAAAGTAGCATAATCTGTATCTTAACGAAAAAATTAAATCTTTCGGATTTTTTTTCTATGTATACATCTAATAAAGTTATGCTTTCGTACGTAATTACAACATTGAAAGCAAAAAGATACAAAAGAACAAACGATACAAAAGAACAATGCACTTGTTTCTAATTATTTATATTACCAACCTATGAAAAACAACAAAGTCGCCTGAGATGTAGGCATGCGCAGTACTGTATTATTGTTTTGCGATGTATACACAAGGCCTTTTTCTCTTTGTGAACAATAGTATTCGTATTCAACAACATATCATAAGTATGCTTGTGATATATAATCATATATTTTTGCATTTACAGTTCAGAAATACGTCGAATATAAGCTATTTACTCCAAACATTCCAAGCGTGATTTTGAATTCTACTTCCATATAAGGAGATTGCGTGTTTATGACGTTCAATCCCCTTTCCATTTATAGAACTGCCACTTTGTAGACACGCTGTCTTTTGAGGCTTATTCTCGCTTGTTGTGTACATTTTGACCGGACAGATTTCGTGGTTCGCATTTTACCGTTATATATTTGATTTCCTTAAACAAATCCCAATGTAATAAATTCAAAAGATACAGATTATGCTACTTTAAAATAAATTCATGTTTTCTCTGGGTAAAATAGTTCCTGGCCATCAGTGGGGAATTTAGCAAGCAAATCCATTAACTTGGCACTCGTGCACTATCATTATTTGTGTTGGCTATTAACTTCATTAAATATTGTAAATTTGATGCTTGCTGTTCTGGATTAGACAACTCTTAAATTCTGATGTGATCTGATCAAACAGCAACTTTTGGTATTAGCTGATCAACTGCATGCAATGAATTGGTGGAACAAATGTGTGTATCAAGCTTTGACAGCTAGCTGTGACCTAAGCTGTCCATACGCTAATCTCGGTTGAGATTCAGCTCAGCTGGATATTTGGACTAGTGCCTCACCGAATCGCGGAGCAGCCATTCATGTCTAGAAATTTACATTCAACTTCGGCCAGTTCTAGCACTTAATATGAACCTAGGTGACATTGCCGCTCACTTCAAATAATTGATTTAATTGTTTAATCTAACTCTCTATCACTATTAATGTTGCATTGCTTACTTTCTAGGTTTGTAAATCCCAAAATATAACCAAACACTAAATTTTCTGTTCAAAAAATGACTCCACATCGCATTTCTTCACCTCTGTCATACTGAAAGAGTTCCTATAGTCTGTTTTGTTACCTTACTGTTATATAGTATTTCTACACACATACGGGTCAATAAAGACTATGGGAACTCTTCAATTTCAGGAGGTAAAATATTGTGCAATGGGAGTCAGTATTTGAACGGAAAATGTACTGATCGTTTTTAGTTTGGTATTTTCATACCTAGACTGTAAGTAATGCAACATTAATAGTGATACAGAGTAAGTTTAATATTGTCAAATATCTTATTTGAAGCGAGCGGCAATCAATGTCACCTAGGTGCACATTTATTGCCAGACCTGGCCGAAGTTGAATGTAAATTTCCAGACATGAATTATGAATGGCTGTGCCGAGATTCGGTGAGGTACTAGTCCAACTATCCAGCCGAGCTGAATCTCAACCAAGATTATCCATACGCATTCAGATAACGTTGGAAATTTTTTTTCCATCCCATTAAGGAAAAACACTTTTTGCTTCGTCCTCAACACGATCATGCCACAAGACATCACTTGTTCCATCACAAGACTGTCTTTAAGTCTTTAGAAGGAGAAGTGCACTATCATTATTTGTGTTGGCTATCAACTTCATTAAATATTGTACATTGCATTTGATGCTCGCTGTTCTGGATTAGACAACTCTAAATTCTGTAATCTGATGCGAATCATGCGATCTGATCAAACAGCAACTTTTGGTATAGGACCTAGGAGAAAATAACTAACTACAATGCCTAAAGAAAAAAGTGTCGGGAGCGTATTGGGAATGTTATTAGAGAGCAGCATCACACTGGTGCATGGTGATACTGTATGCCCCTCATCTCATTTTCAGCATTTGCCCACACGCCAATGTACAGCTTGAAAGGGTAAAGTGTATATCTAAGAACAAACCTCTTGGGCATCCTGATTTCACTTGATTTTTAACAGCGTTGACGGCAGTAATGCCTACTCTTTTACACGCTGAGCGGAACATTTTGCTCGTGTTATGACCTTCCCCGGCTCCGTTGTAATCAAGATCTACTGAGTGTTTCTATGGAACGTCATGTACGGGTAAAATTAAAGGAACCGGATAAATATTCGCGCGCAAATATCATAATAGCTTACCATGATTATTATTTTGGAAAAGATAAATATAAAATTAAAAAATGTAAATATAAGTCAAGAAAGTACCTCTCAAAATATTTTACATTTTAAACTTTGTATCGTTGTGCTTTCCGATTTTATCAGAGCAATATCACTTCAATTACAAGCTTCCTGGTAACACAGATTCAAGATGGTCATCAAGTGAAAGATGTTAGATTTTTGTACAAAAAAGAAAATGGCTTTTGCCATTTTCTTATTATTTAGGTAATGGTATTCGTAAATTTTCAAAAAGAGTTATTTATCAAAGACTGAAGAGTCGAAGACCATTCAGTGACACTGATAAATATGATTTTTTTAGTAGGGTTACACGTGTATCAAGCTTAGGCTATTTAATGATGTGAACAGTGACCGTGTTTGAGTGCGAAGTAAAAAGTATTGGTATCATTTATATCCATAACGGCATAAAAAAAAATCCAGACGTGTGTGGGCAGCTGTCATAGCATTTGAACCACAGGTGCCTGGGTCTTAATAGAGGGCGAAGGGCCGTGAGAGCCTCCCTATAGGTAACATATATACATGTATAAAAGGAAAATATAGAAAACTAAAGAAAAATTAAACCATACTTATGGAACTCGAAAACTTTGGTAAAATTCGAATACAATCGCGTGAACTTTTGAATCGCGTCTACCCAAGTTCACGGTGTCCTGAGATATTACATAAAATCCGTAAAAATACGCCCAAAAAAGAAATGTAATCCATGGTTTTGTTTGTTTTTTCAATTTTATAATCACTCCTCGGTTGCTTTCGTCTTGAACACGTCAAGTCTGTACAATTTCAAAACAATGACGATGAATGTGACGTCACAATGCACTATTGACATTAATTTGCATAATATTTCCCGCGTTCTATGAATAGGCGGATCAAATGGCTAAACTCGCATGATAAGATAATGAAAGCTGCACGCACATGTCCGTAAACATTAATAAACATGCAATACTTTCTGCTTCACCCTCAAACATGGTCACACCATAAGACATATTACACTGGCACAGAAAAGATAACTCAGAGTTTTTTAAATCAGCCGGTCTTACGGCAAAACCGTAAATATTTTTAAGTCCGGTGAATTTTCGTCCACAAGCGGTCCATAGACCAGTGAAATTTTAACGATCAATTTTGAACTTTCACCTCTGTACATGCATGACTTTTGAATGTAGTTGTGATATCGGCAAAAGGTTAAATCTGCTGATATTTAAATCGATAAATGCAAGCGCTTTAATGACTTGGAATAAAACCAGCTGATTGGAAACAATTTCCTTTACATCATTTTACGAAGAAATTTGAATTGTAAACGATATGGATGGTAGCTGCTATAAAACAACTGTTGTTAAGTGAATTCGATGTCGTCAAATTCCGCATAAATTATATACAGATACATCTGCAGTGTATGATTTAATGGAAATCGACGTACGGTACATGTTCATGCATCAGTGGTATTCCGGGTTTGGACCCCATTTAATACTATTTGCACAAATGCACACAACTACAGCCTTCGGAAAACAGTCTGCTTATTCAATACATAAACGTACTAATTCTTTTACGTCTGTTTCATAAGGCATTTTTAAAAATCCACTGGATGTCATACAAAAGGACCGAATTACCTACCCCAGATGTGATAGCCACGAAATTACTTGCTGTACAGTATCATATTCATTTGTATTAAATCCTTATTTGGTCTGGGGTTTTTTCCTCATTCAAGTAAAGAAATACCGACCAGTAAATATTTCTTCAGACCAGTAAATTTTATTAATTCAACGGTCCTCTTGACCAGTAAATTTTTATCTATTTCAAAGACTCATGGTGAACCTTACTGAAAATGTTGGGTCCTGGAATTAAATATTGTATGCTGATATTCCTAATCAAAGGCAAGGAATTGAGTAGAGGTCAGAGGTTAATTGTAGTTCACAGAGAGAGAGAGAGAGAGGGGGGGGGGCAAAGGTTTCGTACTAAAGCATTGATTAATAAAGTTAAACTTAAGGTAGGTCCCTACTCGACAAAATTTTGTTTAAAGTATTGTTTTCTTCCTTGAAATATTTAGAATAACACCGTATGTAACAAAAAAGGCCAAAAAATACACACCTTGACTGTTTACTTTTCTGACTAGAATCTCAAGAAGACACACACACCCTTCTTTCATTGTACAATTTCACCTGACATCAGTATTTTGCAGATATCAACACAATAGGAAAGCAAAATAATTTCATAATCTGTTTATTTATCACATATTACATCAACAAATCAATAGTTAGTGTTACTTTCATCAATTAACTCACAGAGATGAAAATTCGTGGTGAAAGTGTACAAAATGAAAAATTCGCAATTATTACAAAATTTCATATTTTTGGACATATTTTCATAATTTCATGTTTAACTATCCTTTTTTCTTCTTTAGAATATTAGATTTACATCTGTTGCATTTGAAAAGTACAAAAAATATAGCACTTTACCAGCTTTTTTTCTTTGTACAGCTTCGGTAACATGTATACCCCCTTATCGGTCAAGTACTATAAACTTCACAGAAAGGTTAAGGAAATATGTTTCTTTAAAATAATTATAGCAAAGTAACTGTATGTGTTTGTTCTAAATAAGAGCTAAATACATATAAGAATTGTGCCCCAACTTAACTATAACAGTACACTCTGAATCTCCACAAGTGTAACATCTACTTTCCGGTGAAGTCTTCCTTTGTTCAGTACTTCAGTTTGCTTGATCCTAAAAGCTTTAACAAATCTGTCTTTACATAGTTTCCGAGCGCCAGATATCACGACTTCTACTATTTACCGCGTTCTGAATTACTGGATGTGCTAATCACAACGAAATATCAGAAACAAAAATCGGTACATCAAGTGATGACGTAGTTCGAGTAGGGCCCGACCTTAAGCAACAAATGGGAACTGTCACAGCAAAACTATGAAAGAAAGTGGCACAGTGAACAATTTGTTTACCACAAAGAAGACATTGTTGTGAATAAAAAAGCAGGAGTTTTAAAATGATCTTTCCAAGTTGAAGATTGCTACATGGGTTTTGGACGTATATTATGTATGCAGAAACATTTGGGTGCAAATGTAGCTATTAAAGATTTGGTGACGTGATACCAAACCGCTAGAATAAGCGAAAACTATCACACATGAAAAAAATCACTATTTGGTATCTGTAAAGTCACATAAATAGATATGATTATCATGTACCATTAGTGACAATAACTGTTTACGTAGTTAAGCTGGTACCTTATACTCTGAGTGAAGTATATTAAATATAGGACAGTACCAGTCTAACTTGTGAAATTGACTGAAAATCAGTTCCATTCTGATTAGACGATAAAAATTATGAAATAAAAGATAGCAATATCCAAAAAAATGAATGAAATGTATGTAATAAGAGTACATGACATGTTTATAAATCTTGCACAAGGAAGCTTAGTGTATATGCAAGCTTTTTGTTTCTTTTACAGTATATCTGTAGTGATACTAGTGGTTGAAAGTGCTTGGCCGACACAGCATAAGATCCAAGAGGTTAAATATTCATCCCATCTTGGTAAGCTATTGCAAAATTTTGTAATTTAATATGATGATCCTTTATTATGATAATGGGCCATCATTATTAAAGAATCTTCATTATTATATTGGTTGTCATTACCGTAGTGGGCCTTCATTATTGAATTATTAAAATTTTATTTATCATATTCTTCCAACCAAATGTCAGTTCCAAAAACATGTCATTTTGAAGATGGATAATATACCTGGATCATTTTTTAAAATTAGCAGTGTAAGAGTTATCTTTCTTGTTGGCAGAAATTGTCTTTCATGTCGGCAGAAACTGATGGTCCACACTTGATTCTTTTTCAGTGCCATTGAACAAATCCTGTCCTTTAAAAAAGGCGAAGGCTCTATCAGACTGCGAGAGATGTAGCAAAGATGAGCTGGTAAATTGTATTACTTACGTGTCATAATTCACTCAGGCTGTCACATATTAAGAATTGTGTTAGATATTCAATAGAGCACTTTCCAATGTGAACAAATGTCAGAAAATATTAGGGGTGGGACGATACACAAAGCTTACGATACAATACGTATCTCGATACTCGCGTTACGATACATGTATCTCGAGACTATATACTTAGATCATAGAGTTGTAAGAATAAAGGGTTTTTTTTGTCTATTTGACAATAAATCATATAATCAACAACAAAAATCTGTAAATTAAAAAAAAATCATGATTGCAATCAGAGAGCCAACACTGTCTTTGTTGTTCCGCCAAACATATAGACTGGTCCCCTGGAACCAGACAACATTTACTTTATAGGTCGTTTCGTGTATCGTGTTGTACCGGTATTACAGTGCCTGTATCGAAAAGCGTATCTTGAGAGAAAATATCGGGGTATCGGTATATCGTCCCACCCCAGAAAATATGAAAGAAATCTTATAATGTGATTGTTGTTAAGAAGTGATATTTTTGAAATATGCTGTATCATTTTTATTTTTCATTCTTATGAAATTATGTGATTTTAGAGAAAATTACAACCCGAGTGTCAGGAAACGGGATTTAAGCAGAAGATACTGTGTGATAACAAAGAGACATTTTATCAAAAGTAAGTAAAGATTGCTGTATAGTAGGTTTTTATCTCCGCCACAAGATTTCTGGAAGAGGGATCTTCAAATCTGAGAGAAATGGTGAGGATACTTATTGACACATGGATAGTGTATACAAACATACATGTGATATGTACAGACTGTACAAAAAAAATGTACACTTTTCAATTGAATTCACGATGTACAGACTGTACACCAAAATTCACGCTAAACGATAAATTGTGCAAATATTTTATATTCAGTCTTCAAAACAGCTGTTTTGATATGCTTGATAGATCACGGACAAAAGGTATGTCCGCAACAGGTCAATTAAGTGGTTTGAACCCATTCCATTGATAATTATGAATGCTACCTGACACCTTTTGCATTTGATGTTGTTTCAATATTAAAGGGATACAAAAAATTAAATCACTAGGCTGTATATTGACATCGTAGTCATGAAGTTAAAAAAAAAACAAAAAACAATTTCCTAGAAAGCATATTTTATGACTTTGAAAACGTTTTTTAAAACCTTCAATTATTAAATGCTTTGTAAGAATGATTAATAAAAATCTATGATAAGTTTAGTGTGTCACCAAATGTGATCATCTAAATTCCTCTAATCTTTCTTATCGAAAATGCAAGGTATGTCACCGTATGTATGCAACGAAATTAGGAATGATGAAGTATTTAAAGGTCACATATACAATCAAATTATGGAAATTGTGCAAAACTTTCTCAGCTTAATACTTTATAGACATATGAATCATTTTTAATTGATAATTTGTCTGCATAGATATACTTGTGTACAGATTTTTCACTCAAAATCACGCTTTTTCAAATGTATCGTACAGCTTTGGGGTTGAAAAATTATCACATGTATGTACAAACATAAATCTAACCTTTATTTGTATCATAAAAAAAGGTGGAAAAGAGATAATGGAACTGCCAAAGTAAAATTTTCATTCATTTTATATTTGCTTTATAACAATGACCTTGCCCAAAATGCAGTCTGACTAAAGTTGTTACAACGAAGTGATAAGTAGGGTCTGACTGGTTCTACATGCTAAGCTTTGACTGCACTGTAACATGGGAAAACACTGTGTTGACATCACAAAATGGTGCAGTGTGAAAATCAAAATGTTACTGCTTTAATAATGAAATGATGAAGAGAATTTGAGAATGTTTCTGTTGCTCTTCTTTATTTGTTCATGTTTTGATTTGATATTTGTAAACATTTCTTATATGAATTGCTCCTCTGCCATTACCCCAGGATGTGACCACATCAAAGTTAACTACCATTGTTTTAAATATTAGCAGGTGCTGCACTCAGTAAACTTGAATTTGCTTGTATTTCTGTGTCACTGTTAGCATTTTAAGGCTGGGGTAAAAAAAAACCTGGAATAATTTCATAGGTACTCAGTATTTAGGGGTGCTGTGTTTATACTGTGGCACCACTTTATCCCAGGGAGTTGTATGGGATCAAGGAAGGAGACTTTTAAATTGGAGTTGCACCCAGCAAACTAAACCATACTTCATCTTGCGGATAGCCTGGTTATAAGCAGCACTTCAGCACAGAATCTCCAAACAAGTAGTTAGGTGGTTGGACCACTTTAAAAGTTACATGTACATAGTTTTTGGCAACCACAAGGATAATCTTTATCTGTACATTTGTATTTTTTTCAGCTGTGAGATTACACCTTACATAGATGAGAGGAACTTTTGGATATTCCAAGCAGTGACCTTTACATTATTTGCTGCGTCATACTCTATGGTTCGAATTAGACAAAAGAAGCTAGACGGACAATTAATGGACAAAATTAACAAACAAATAGCATCGGGTATTTGAGAAGTGAACAATTCTAAAAAGATTGAATGTTTTTAAATTAAACTGTATATTTAACTGAAGCATTTTAGAACATGTATTTTTGTGATAACTGATTTACGTTTAAGACCGTTTTTTGTTGGTAGTTGTTTTAGGCCAATTTCTGTGTAGCTATGTAGGTCAATATCTGTATAACTGTGCAAGGTCAATCTTCCTGTACAGTTGTAGCCTTTTAAGGCCAATCTCTGTGTAACTATGTAAGTTTTATCTGTATGTAGTTGTATAAGTCTATATCTGTGTAAGGTCCATTGTGTAGACTTGTATTGTTAATCTACTTGGCAGATAAACAACGTGTAAAATGCTATTTATTTGTTCATACTAGCACATGCATTCCCATTTCAGTGTGTGATAAAACTATTTTGTTTTGAATGTGTTTACATTGATCATTTGTTTAAGGATCATAATGACAAAGATGCTTTATTTCATAACGAAGAGTTCCACATACTTGTAGATAGTTAGAGGTATTTGTTGAAGTACAGTAATTGTTAGTTTGGGTCGTAGTAGGAAGGTGGACAAGAGACATTTTGTGCAGACTTTATTTTAAACGACTTGTAACATACTGTACTTGGTATTTTTAATTAATACCTGGTAATTAATTACTATTATATTTCATATTAAAACCTGGAAACGGAGTAAGGTATTTTCCTCATGACAATCAGGAAATATACCATAATAAAAACGAAAATGTGTCGCTGATTTTATTTAATAGCTGATCTGAGCCAAAGGCTCAAGTGAGCTTTTCTGATCAAAATTTGTCTGTTTTCTGTCGTTTTCATCCTTTTCCAGAACCACTGGGCCAAATTCAACCAAACTTGGTACAAATCATCCTTGGGTGAAAGGGATTCAAGCTTGTCCAAAGGAAGGACCGATCTTCAAAGGGGAGATGATCACGAAAATGCAAAAAATAGGGTGTTGTTCATTTAAAAATCTTCTCAAGAACCACTGGGCCAGAAAAACCTGAAATATATTAAAGCTATCCTGATATAGTGGAGATTCAAGTTTGTTCAAATCATGAACCGGGGGGGGGGGGGGGGGGGGGGTACATGGGGTCACAGTAGGGGATCAAATATTACATTTGAATATATATGGAAAATCTTTTAAAATTGTCTTTCGAGAAACATTGGACCAACAAAAACATATTTAACCTAAAAGCTTCCTGATATAGAGTAGATAAACCTGCAGGGCGTTGGGTGAGGCCACAATGGGGGATCAAAGTTTTGCTTAAAATGTTCTTCTACAGAACCGTTGGGTCAGTTTTAAGGAAACTTAAAATTTCTTTTTAAAATCACCAATGCTGAGCCAGAGCCAATGTCACTGAGGTGAGCAATGTGGCCCATGGGCCTCTTGTTGTTATGTTGAAGTGGAGAGAGAGACTTGTTTATAATATTGTGCAGACTTTTTATACCCTGCTCCGAAGTGGGGGGTGGTGGTATGTCTTATCCCTGTCCATCCGTCATTTCGTCCATCACACATTTTTTTGCTACTTGCATGTAATTCTCAGCAACTGTAGATCTGAAAAGTAAACGTGATCATAAAACAAGTCCACATCTCTTTGTCTTTCCAGCAAGTCATTTTAATCTGACAAGTCAACAAAATTTTCTAACAAGTCAACAAAGTTTTCTGACAAGTTGACATAACATCTTACAAGTCGACTTCATTATAATCATTGATCAGTTGACTTGTCAGAAATTGTCGATTTGTCAGAAAATTTACATTTACCTGTCAGATAATCATGCTGACTTGTCAGATATTGTGATGATTAGTAGATGACAATTTTAATTACAAGATAACAAGTCCCTAGTCGATGTGATTATTTTCTGACAAGTCGACAAC
>CAJDSM010013427.1:4272-22796 GCA_903981925.1 Ostrea lurida | reverse complement strand
AGATCTGGCAAGTGGACATAATTATCTGACATGTCAACAAAAAGATCTGCAACGTGACATAATATCTGACAAGTGGTGGCAGAAATATGCCCATGTGAAGGTTTGTTAGGAGGCCCAATTCCATTAAACTACATGTATATGTATTTACTTTATTATTCAAACTTGCATAGATGATGTATTTATAGATGTTTACAGCCTCTCCATGCTTTGGGAACGTACGTCACCATTGCCGGTTCGGCACTCGGGGCCTTTGAGCAGAGAGGGATCTTTTTCGTGCCACACCTGCTGCGACACGGGCCTCGGTTTTGCCGGTCTCGTCCGAATGATCGCCCCATTCAGTCGCCTCTTACGACACGCATGGGGATGCTGGGGACCTACTCTAACTCGGACCCCCACGCGTCTCGATTTAAGAGAGCAATATCTGATTTAATGCGTGCATTAATGCAATCGATGAGCAATAATTATTATTATTATTGTTCATTTAATGCGCGCATTAATTCCATTGAAGAGAGCAATTCCTTAAATGTGCGCATTAATTCAATTGTTGCTCTCATTGATTCAATTGATGCGCACATTAATGTGGTGGAATTATTGCACGCAAATTTTATTAATTTGATGCTCGGTATCATTGATTTAATTATCTCTTTAATTTAATTGAAGATATATCTTTACTTTGCTAAATAGTATTATCATATTTATTTTATTTCAAATTCAACATTGGCATTTATCGAATCTATTTGTAGATTTTGATTTTGGACTGAGGCCCCCTTGGACCCACCAGGGCTTGATTCTGGACCTGCAGGGTCTGTCTTTATTTTGTACTAGCTACATGTACGGCCCTGTCTTTATCGAAGCTTTCTGATACGCTATGAGATTGCACTGCTGCATTATACTTTCTGCTGATAACGACCATGTTTTTACCTGGTTGTGATTGGAAAGCACTGGTCGCCACAGCGAGTCACTTCAACATAGAGCCACCATAAAAACCAGATAAGGAACTCGAGCGGTGTTTGGAGATCGGTCCCATACCTGTGTCTAGATTAAAGATATTAGTCAATGGTAACATTATTATTGTCTCGTCAGACTAGAGGTCTACGAAACATTAACTCTCTCCTTGCATCATTTATTTACATTTTAAAAAGATTTCCCCTATATACTTTGATCCCCTATTGGGGCCCCATCGAACCCACGGGGGTCATGAATATCCACCATATCAGGAAGCTTTCCCATTGTTGTTATCTTTCCTATTTTTACCAATGATTTTTAAAATTGTTCACTCAGTGAACAAATTGGAATTATAAGAATTAAACATTCTTCTTGAAGAATTTATCGATATGTAAACTCTGGACATTTTATTCACAAACTTTGTTTGATAAATCACCCAAAACGAACACATTAACATTAATCCCAGGTAGGACGAGCTGGCCTAATTCATTTTGTTTTTTGTTTTTTTTTACATACATTTATTAGTTTAAGACAAAACTGACAAACAGAATAGAACACACAACACAAATACGTAAACATACCTTGCACTCACACATTCATACGTTATGCATTGTTGGTATGTTATCTTATAGACATTTCACAATTAAATTTTTCAATGACATGTAGTGAATTTATGTTTAGCTGAATAAATTGTTGTACATTCTCCATCTAACAATAAACTGGATTTGTTTCATATTAATACTATAAGACCACTTTTCTGTTTGATAGTATGCTAACAAACATTTCTTGATATCATCAATCAAGTAATTTATTATGTTAATCAATGCAAAACTGAGCTTGTACTCTGTGAGGTTATTCCATTACTGTGCACTGAGAATAACTACATGTATATAGATATAATTTTTAAAAAATGTGGACCCCTCTTGAAACAAAAAATTAGCAGTCTAGAAAGTCAGAATCACGAACTGATCAGTTTAGGGTAGAATGGGAAGAATAACAGAAAACCGATACCCAGTGTCAGATTATGGCTAAAGTCTGTAGTTTTGGTGCGTAAGCCGAAAGGTGTAATGTGAAGGGTTTGAAAACTGGTATGTAGTCTATAGCTAGTAAATTAGCATTGCATGGAGGAAAATAAACTTAGGGATTTACTTTGGAAGTGATTCTTTCTAATATTCTGAAAGAGTTATACATGTACCTGTTGTTAACACAGATTTTGTGCGCATGATGCAGGCGTTTCCTTGAAGAAATGCAGTGCATTGTTTCCCCCAACTTCCATATGATGAGGAAGATGGAATATAAACATAGTTGAAATATCAGGAAATAGTTATGAATCGAACAATTCTAAAAACCACGTGTGTTCTGTACCCAGGCGTAAAGACCTTTGTTTCACATTATTAACACAGCAGACAGCACATACGAACCTTTGAGATAATCTTTTTCCTCATCGTGGTTATGCAGGGGCGGATCCAGGAATTATGAAAGGTTTTTCCATAACTCCGGTTTTCAAAACGGGGTTCACCCTCAAAATGCGTTATTTTTCAAACCTCTTTCTAGCGAACTTTTCTGACGAAAGGAGATATTCCAACCCCTAACCCCCAGGGCCCTCCACTGTTAAGCATATCAAACTTTGTGAAAGAATAGGAGCACTGGATGCAATATAGGTAAAGCGAATTCAAAAACAATTAGGACTAAAACGGCATATGTCCGCCGTCACACGAAAATACGTCATCATTTTTGAAAATGAACAACACTTCTTGCCAGTTTTATTTTGATACCAGGACTGGATTTCTCATAAAAAATCATATTGTCAATGAAATACATGTAATTCACTTTCTATCAAAGATGTAATTTTTATCACAACTCAATTTCAATCCGCATTTCGAAACATTGTACTTTTACGTAACAATGTGTATTGCTGTTCTCCTTCATTTGAATCTGAGTATGTGAAAGTAGTGCCGGATCATCTGCAAAATCTAGATGTCTAACCGTGAGTCCATATGGTATCCATTGTTTTCCGCTCCTCCTAGCCTGTTGTATGTGGATGATTTCATTATCTAGTCTATTGCAAGCAAGAACAGGAATGGTGACAGTAGACATCCCTGACGAACTCCAGTTTTGACTTCAAATGCCTCCATCGGTTGTTTTCCATGTATGACCCTGCATATCAACATCTTCGCTAGACAAGAGTTTTCGGTCCACTCCGCTCCGGGGAGCGGAGTGGACCGAAAACCCTTGGCTAGCGAAGATGGCATATCAAGTGTTCATACAAGTTTATCAAGGACTCCATAATACACCAGAAGCTTCATAGCGTCTCCCTTTCAACACTGTCAAAAGCTTTCTCATAGTCTATGAAGCCTACATATAGGAGGGAATGCCATCCAGCACATTTTTCAGTATTTTTACCTAGTGTTGCTATCTGGTCCGTGCAAGATCTATCTTAACGATAACCTATTTGTTGGTTGTTCGGTTGAATACATGTACTTTCTTCTATAGTTTGTACAGCTACTACATGTAATACATGTATCTCCATTCTTGAGGACTAGTTTCTACTTCCCATCTTGTCTTGAGAAGTAGGTAGAGTTTATCAGCTGAGCTTTTTAAAATCTGCTTTTAGTGCTTCTGCTGGAATTTTATCGTGCCTTGCTGATTTGTCATTTTTCACATGTTTTGAGGCTACTTGATCTTCCCTTTGGTCGGTGGCCAGCAATCTATTTCTAAACTTTTCTCTACTAGTGTTATATCTCGAGGATTGGGCGACACTGACATATTCAACAACTCTTTAGATGTTCTTTCCACTTTCATTTTTGTTGTTCTTCAACATCTATAAAAAAGAAAATAGCTTCTCTGACTTGTCTTGGACTAATCTTTCTGGTTTACTTCGTTGAACAGATATTAAGTGGCATCTGCTAATTAGTCCCCTACTGATGAAGTCGAAGGTGACTTTAAGTTTGCACACCGTCAGCCCGTTAAATCAGTCTTCATACTTCCTCAATATTCTTGTAGATATCCATTGATATTTGGTACATTGCCTTGCCATAACAAGTTACAGATCAAGTTTGAATTTCGTTTTGGTTATGTTGAATTTTTACAAAGTTATTGCCCTTGGACGTAAAAATATAGCGTTAATTAACTTTTCTGCACTTTTATTTTTGTTGGTTTTTTTCTTGAGGATATCCATTGGATATTTAGTACATTGCTTTATTATAACAAGTTACAGATCAGATTAATTTTCGTTTCGGTCCGTTGATTTTTCACCAAGTTGAATCAGCTTTCCACACTTTTTTTTTGTTCTTGCAGATAATCATTTGATATTTAGAACATTGCTTTGCCATAACAGGTTATTATTTCGTTTCAGTCTGCTGATTTTTTTCGCCAAGTTATTCCCCTTGGACTTAGAAAATTAGTGTGAATTCCCCTTTACCATAACCTACATTTTGAACATTGTTGCGGTCTAATAATTTTTGCGATCTGTAGCTTAGGGGACTATGTATTAATTGCCATGTGCATTACTCACAGAATGCTTGTAAAATCAAGTGGTGACCGCCAGATGATAAATGGAGACCGCCAATTTTATTAAGTGGTGGCCGCCAATTAAATGAATCCTGGCACGTACCGATTGCCGTAGTTTTTTGTTAGATTGCACGCGAATATCCGATGATTATCTAACTTTCTAGACTGCTAATTTTCTTTTTCTTCAGGTGGTCAACATTGTCTATCTTTATCTAAAATTTTGATTTATCATTTATTTAATTTTTTAATTTGAATTTTTAAAAATCTTTTTATTTATTCTTAGTGCATAGTAACGAGACAATCTTACAGGGTACAAACTGAATTTTGCATTCCTAACTTGTCCTACCCGAGATTGATAAAGTCTAACATTACTATTTCGAGCATTGTGGATCAGTTATTCAGCTCATTTTTATGAATACATTGATAATCAAATCAAAACAATAAATATATAATTTGCAGTGAAATACTTTTGTAGATTTAGCGAAGTTTTTTCTTGCATACCTTTAGCCCTTTTTGTTTGTCTTGATGAAAAGTCGTCTCGAAAATTTACAATGTAACTGCTCGTATCGTTCGACATTTTTGTGCTTTCCACATTATTAGGTTTTTTTTTTACGTAATTTTATCTTTTATCATATTGTTCCGGTTCTTTCACGTAATTTTTGCATTATACTAAACAGTGATTCATTCAAATTTAATTTTTACTTCCTACTTATACAAAAATTACTTGAAAGAAAACCGGATCAAAACAATAATGATTTGAATAGAAAATTCAAGGCCAAAATGATGATAAATGAGTTCTGCTTGTAGTGCTGATTTTAAATATATATAAAATAACCCGGGTATTTCCCTAAAAATGGGTATATCTCCTTACAGTAAGTTTACACCTGTATTGGTTGTTGACCTATTTCATACTCAAAGACTGGATTGGTTCTAAACTCCACCCAGTGAGAATAAAGCGTTTCAATTGATATCTTTTAGATACGCGTTTGACCCAGTGTTATGTATGATTAACCAATAAGAAGGCAGGTTCATAATAAAACCGGGAAGTAGAAGTGACACACTGCATTGGGGAGTCCGAGTTCAGAAGGGTAAGTTATTTGTACATTATGTAGAATTTGCTGCATGCGCATTATTTAATTTTTAAGTTTTCACATTTTGGTTCGATACGAATAACGTGTAAAGCCTTTCAATTATGTGAATAAAGCATGACGTGTACGTACACGTGCTCCTCCCGTCAGCATAAACAACACTTATCGACTGTTAAAACCATTTAAACATCCTTTTCGGTATACACTTAGTCACTTACATGTATTAAATACTTGTTTCAGTTAAAAACACTACCTATATATACAAGCATATTTCTCTGTATTGTTTTGGAATTTTGTTGACACTGGTCGCTAAATCGTAGTGGTTTGCAATTTATTCCAAACTTTGTATTTATATTATATTGTATCATAACTTTCCTTGACCAGTGTTGGGAAGGGGGCGGATACAACAACACATATGTAAGTGAATACGTGATATCTCCCTCTCTGTGGCATTGCGCATTTATTGTTAGTGTCTTCATCAGGCAGTTGTTCGCCGTTATACACACAATACGAGCATGTATTGCCATGTAGGTCTAAGTGTGGACAAACTAGCATTAACCAGATATTCTCATTCTTTCATCTTATCATTAACCACATACTTTAAGTATTCCTTCTAATAGCTCTACCAATACATTTCTGTTATGTCTGATATGGTACTTTTAATTGATAATTGAGCGAAAAAGCATAAGGTCGATAAGCAATACAAGGAATGACGATATATAGTGGACTACATTTTCGCACAAATCTCCTGGACGTTAATTTCATGAATTTTCTCAAAGTGATGTGATGTTATTAGTTCACGGTCCCTTCTCCACAAGGTCACCATCATAAGAGGTGACACATGTTCTCCTTAGCTCTCATGCGATTTCGAAAATGAATGTGAGAGGCCGTAATTAGGAAACTTCGCTAAATGTTGTTGAAATGCTTTCAACAAAATTTCCTTTCCTTTTCAGGTTATAAAGATGGGAAACAATCTTTACATCCCATATGCCATCCTTTCAATGTTAGTTCCACTTATGAGTGCTACAAACAGCTGTGATACATGTCAATCATCATCTACCATAGACCTATCGAACTGCAACTTCCACAGCATGTCACAAGCCATAAATAAATCTTGCAGTGCTGCACGAAGTGCACAGACTTTGAAGCTGAACGGAAATTTCATCACTAACATTTCTAGCAGTGACTTGACAATGTCCGATAACACTGGCTATTTCTGGCAACTAAAAGAACTCCAAATAAGTAACAATTCCATTTATTATATCGCTGAAGATGCATTCTGGACACTGCGCGTTTTAGAGCGTCTAAATGTTTCATACAATAACATAACAGATTTGGACGATAATATTCTGAAAGACAAGACTGCATTAAGAACTGTTGATTTTTCTCATAATCAGATAAATTTCATTGGTGTACACACCTTTACAAGATACCATTCCGCGCTAAAACACGTTCACCTTGCACATAACCAACTCGTGTCCATGGAACCCTGGCCGTATATTCCCCCAGCTTTGATGAAATTTGATGTTTCAAACAACTTTATCGTAAGCTTCACAAACAGGATGAATTGGACATACGATTTAAGAGAACCTTACCATGCAAGTGTCGACCTGCGTGACAATGAATTTAGGCACTGGGATGATAACTTCTTTCGCCAGTACAATCCTGATCCGAAAGCTGATTATTACACCGACTTCATTACATATAACGTGGACATCCGGGACAATCCGTGGTTCTGTGATTGTAACTTACATGGCTTTTCAGAACGATACCAGAACTCCTTTTTCAAACATGCAGATACAAATCTTATCGAAGTTAAGTGTGATGGTCCACCAGAACTGAAAGGAAAATCTATTTTAGAAGATGTTGATTTGAATGACTTAATTTGTAACGTGACACAGGACTGTGAACCTGGTTGCTTATGCCAGGACAAACCTGATGATCACATGTTTCATGTAATCTGTAATAACAACAGTTTTGGGAAATTACCACATGAGTTACCGTATAACAAGTATGGTAGACTGAAATTGGAAATGGATAATAATAATATAAAAACATTGTCAGTTCAGGAAATACACATCGTATCTCTCGACTTTCGATCTCCGGAAATGGGCTTAGTTACTGTGAAGGTGCAGCGTTAAGAAATGAAGCAAATAAGACATCTGAACATGGAAAACAACGATTTGTCAAAAATTCCAGAGGATCTTCGGTATCTAATGCCATACGAGTTAACAAATTTAATAACAATCCTTTCAAGGTGTAATTGCGACATGGTTTGGATGGCTGAGTGGATCAATTTTGCACCTTCAGACAACCAAACCGTAATATCCAATGTACATCTGAAATGATGTACGTCTACATGATACGTGAAGTGACAGAGAGGTTGTTGAACTGTACTTATGAGTCGCTATTGGGTTGACAATCGTTTTGCAGTCTTGTTAAGCTTTGGTAATTGTTGCCGTTATCTGGGCCAAGAGGTGTCCGTACGAAACCAAAGTTATCTTGTTACCGAATTTTTCGATATCATCCGTGGGACAAGTATCGCGTCGATCGAGAACTTTTCGCGGATTATGACGCGTATATATCGTTCGATGACGACAACATCCACATTCGCCAGTGGGTACTCCGTAAATTTGTCAAACGACTAGAGGGAAGAGAAACCATGCTATAAGTTCTTTGTTCCTGTGCGAGATCTCGTCTTTGGCCAAGACAAAGCAGATTCCATCATAGAGAATATGGAGAAAAGCAAACGAGTGATTGTTATTTTATCAGACAAATACGACGAGAATGAATGGTGTAAATTTGAATGTCAGAGAGCTGAAATTTTAGAATTGAATAATGGACGAATTATCTTCATCAAATATCACCCCATGGCAGACGAGATGATAGAAAACGAACCATGGAAGTCTCGAGTAAAAGGAAGAAAAGTGTTCTCTCCTGGGGAGAAGAAAAACGAGCGGCGGTGGTTCTGGGGCAAAATCAAATATGAATTACCAGTGCGATAATTTATGATGTTACTATGTACATGCATGTATTTTATAAAACAGTAATTTAAGATAATGAATGTACACTGTCTCATATTCGAATCCGTCCCGTTATCTATTTATTCTAGCCTTTATGGTGACACAGCATACATTTTTTTACATAGATATTAAACTTTTGTAGCATAATAAGTTTGCATGTGATTAAAAATTTAAAATATAATGTATGTCTAATGTATAATTTTATAAATGATGATGGTGTAGCATATTGTGACTGTAGTGTGTGCAATGTAGATTTTGGATATGTATCTTTGAAAAGATACTCTGTACATGATTGTAAAATATTTGGAAGCTGAATGTTATAGATGATACATGTGTTATGCTTTTATATTAAGCAACTGTTGAGAATAAAACAAGAAAACAATTTTTACGATAATTTTCTCTTTAATATTTTAATCTCTTCAATCAATGCTGAAACTGAAGCATCACATCGAATGTAAATATTAAGGCTGGTCTTGAATGCTAAATTGGAACTGTTTTTGTGCATAATTTACGCCGCCTTCAGACCTGATACACGTTTAACACTTCCAAACTCCAGATCGTTATTTCTGCACTTTCACAGTTATCAACAGTCAATGAAAGACATCCATTATTCATAAACATGGAGATTAAAACAAGGTGTTATAATTTGAATATTAGAATCGCCAAAAAAAAAATGAATTCCAAGTTATGCTCTTAAGTGACTGAATGGTCATACAACAGCATAACAAATTGAATAACGTTTTTCAGTGAACATGGCGTTAAGAAATGCAGTTGCTCTGCTGGCATATTGCCTATGGTGCTCTAACGCGCATCATAGAATATGCCAGCAGAGCAATTGCATTTCATAACTTCAGGCGCCATATTCACTGAAAAACGCCATTCATTTCTTATATATTTACCATGAATTAACGGTGTTTTGCCGTAATTATTAAACCTATATATAAAATGAATTAGAATTAAATGTCCCAGATGAATATAGTCCTCACTAATAACAATAATTGATTGGATTTAATATCCTAGGTTGTCTACTAAAAATGGGTTCAATCATCCTTTGGATTTTTATCTGGGAAATTTAATTCTAACTCATTTTATATTAGATTAATTATCCATCGAACATCATAAGAGTTTTTTTCTTATTAGGATTTTTTCTCTCATAGGATAATGATAGGATTTTTATCTTTAGGAGCTTATATCTATTATTGTACAAGTTGTAGTAACTTAATTTAGCTTTGAACTAGAAGATACTGTAAAAAAAAATCCCACCAGTAACACGGAATTTGTTTTCTGTATCTTTGATAAAAAAGGTAGCAAAAAATCTGGACTTTTTTGCTTCCGCCTAACAGTATTCTCAATACTTTGATTAAATAATCTTTTCGCTGTTTTCTTTTAAGTGCAAATATTTTCAAGTATGTAATTAAGAGAAAGTCAATAACTTTTAACACTAATTATTATGCTTTAAAGTAAGTTTTACAAAAACAATAGATGAGAACATCGGACCATACAGCTTCAAAATTGATTTTTCATTTCATATCATAATTTATCTTGCAGTTTTGGCCAATTCATACATGTAAGTGTTCTGAAAATATCACAAAATATGAACTTTCATTTTAATCCAATGAATAATAGGAAAAGGATAGTTAATGAAGCCCTACCATTTATATATGCTTGTCAGGTTTGTGGCAATTGTGCATCAGCTGCCTAGCTATAATTTTATTTTTAGATTTCCTATATTTAGCCATGATGATGAAAAACTAACAGTGATCGATCTAGGTCCCAAAGCAGAATACAAAAACAAGAGTTTAAGGCAAACAAGGGCCCCTGGATACACCAGAGGTGGGATCAGGAGCCAAGAAGTAAGCATCCCCTGTCGACCAGTCACACCCTCCGTGACTCATTGTCTTAATTAGGCACACAAATTAACCCGCAGTCAAAAATGGTGTATAAAGAGCGGCTCAACAAGTGCTATGAAACACGTCTAACAGCATATTTTACTCATTGGCAGGCTATACTGGCAAACTAAATTGTTTTAACGATCATAGTTTGCGAAATGCTGTCTTTAAACGTGCATGCGACTGTTGAACCCCTGAAACAACTTCTTTGTAAGTAGCCTGCCTAGATACAATCAAAGTACTGAGAGTACTGAGAGACGGGGTCAATTCAGACTTTTGTTACAATATTTGATATGCCAAATGTTGTGTCTTGTGTCTAAGTGATATGAAGAATTACGTTTAATACACTGTACTAGAAATATGTTTCGAACAGACCTCTTTACTTTAGGATGTTGAATGATCTACAGTGTACATTCGAATCCACCTCAAATTATGAAATAGGAATTGTCTAGCGAAAAATATAATGCAAAGGCAAACGAACAGTGATCAATATCGCAAGTCTCAAATAGAATACAAAAACAAGGGTTGGTCAATCACGGACCCCTGGAACCCTGATAATCATTTACCAAAAAAATCATATGTTTAGGTGTATATGTTTTATTGCAATTCATTTCCAAGTTTAAATAAGACTAAAATTGCCCGAAACAAAGACCCTCTGAATTCATCAGACATGAAATGGTTCATATTATGAAAGAACGATGGCTTAATTGATTCCCTGCAGCATTGAAGCCCCTGCAGTATAAAATGCATCGAATCTAGCTCTTCACTTATAGTCTGTAATGAGCAATTCAGATGATTCCCTATGAGCAAGGGATGAGGGGCCATGAACTCCACTTGTTGGAATATAACTATATTATATATATAATTGCATAGGCCTGCTCTTCCCCATCTTCTGAGGGATCTGAATAATACCTCAAATAGTTCCAATTATTTTAACCTTGCGAACTATTTATTAGTAATTTAAATTGCTGAACTTTCCTGGTTATCTTAAAACTGCTACTTCATCTATATATAAATAATATACGGTACAAATTTTGATGCACCAGATGCGCATGATCGTTTCATAATAAGAGTAATTTGTTTACGATTAGATCAAGAAGAAAAACTTTGTTAATCTAAAATATTCCCGCATTTACATCATGCGCATTACAGTAACATGTCAAACTTCGGATGCAGTCGTATCTTCTCGGGCTACTTCGTAAAAATAGACCGGATGTAAATAAAGTATGAATTTCGATCTTATAATTTTGTTCATATTTCACAGAAATGTCTCATATATGTAAGTAGTTTTTATAAATAATCAGTATACTAGTCTGTAGTTTTCTGATCATATTTCTCAAAATGATTCAAAATATGACCAATCAAATTCTGCACTCTTTTTATTAGCGTAGATTCATTTCAGGCGCTACCCTGGTGCTACTTTTGACTGAACAGTAAACCAATAGACGGGGTCACGTGACCCCGTCTAAAAACTGGTCATACGCAGAACATTTGAACAATATTTACATGTATGTACATAAGGATTAGTATTACGTCTGATAGGAATTCCTATGTAAATAAAAAGCACAATATAATTATAAAACCTGAATTCATTTGTGAAAATATACCTAACTGTGCGAACTACATCACTTCACGTAAGCAAGCTTGACATGAAACGCTAGGGCATTTCCTGAAGCCTGCTGGCATTGAATGTTTCAATTCGTACCTTCAGTCATGGATTTTCAAATATATAATTTATTTAAGAACACCGAGACAATTTGAACATCTTCATACATTGCATCGGTTCATCGCTTAATTATAATTCATGCATATTGATATTTCACGAAAAATCTGCGTATATAATGACCGTGTCCAAGTCTGCCGTAAACTATAAATGTCAGCCCATCTCGCAAAAGTCCAGTACGCGCATAGATGATTATCTAACTTTCTAGACTGCCAATTCTCTGTTTCTTCAGGTGGTCAACATTGTCTATCTAAAATTTTGATTTATCATATTTATTCATTTTTTTTAATTTGAAAATAAAACAAACTTTTATCTTTTTATTTATTCTTGGTGCATAGTAACGAGACAATCTTACAGGTGCGATTACAAATTATCACTAAGTCATCACGTGACTGATTGTTTTCATACCCTTTGTCATCTTCGCAAGCCAATGTCCGATTCGCTTACTGTCATCTCCCCCTTGGCAGATTTAGTCGCGACTGAATTGCCATCTAACGGACAATGCGAGTATCGCTCTTGACGGAAAACACTCGAGTGAACACATTGTATGTTGTTGTTTTTTATTAGGTGTACAATACTTGTTGCGAAACTTATATCACTTTTATCTTTACGCGTAAAATCGCGTATTAAAACTTGCCTTTCTGAATCTTAACGATTCTACTTTGGTTTTTATGTCATGCTCAATCTTTCCGAATTTGTTCAGTCTATTCCAGCACATTCCACAGATACACTGCCCTCTGTCATCATTTGGGTGCGACAACATAATCGATAATCTCTAACTAGTAACTGGTCAAAAACTCCGAATCTTTCTCCAAAAATTCTAACGCTCTTTGTTTTATGGCAAAATACAGTGGCAAAGCTCGACTTCAAGGACCAAGATTTCACTCAAACCGAACAGGTATGAAATGGTGCAATTTGATTGATGACTTGGAAAGTCAAAGCACGATATTTTGAAGGCTTAGAAACTCGACTAAATTCTCCAAGGGGAGTGAACAGTAAGCGAATCAGCACTTGGCTTGCGAAGATGACCCTTTGTTGGACTGTCATTTTCCTACTAGATTTGACTACGGTTATTATTTCGAATAAGGGCTCACGACGGGTGTGTGACCGTGTCCAGCAGAGGATGCTTACTCTCCTCCATGGCACCTGATTCTATCCTTCCTTCGCTTTTGTCGGAGCTCCGTGTTGCCTCACACTCGATTTTAGTATATGTTTTGTTGGATTATGATTACGTTTGAACAAAATATTTACACTTCGCCTTTTTGTAATGTTGCCGGTTGTTCACGTAATTTTTTGTATTGATTTATTGAAATTTTAAGTTTTACTGCTTACTTACACAAAAAAATTTGAATTAGCGTGAAAGAATCCAAAGCAAAACAATAATGATTTGAATATAGAAAATTCAAGGCTAAAAAGATGTTTAGATGAGTTTCTGCTCGAAGTGCCAATTTTAACCATATTAATATACTATTTATTTATATTATATAACTATATATATATTAATATATATATATCTACTATATATATATATATATATAAAACCGGGTATTTCCCTAGAGTATATATATCTTCTTACAGTAAGTTTAAGCCTGTATTGGTTGTTGACCTATTTCATACCCAAAGACTCGAGTGGTTCTAAACTCCACCTAGTTAGAATAAGGCTTTTCAATCGATATCTTTTAGATATGCGAATGATCTAATGTTATGTATGATTAACCAATAAGAAGACGAGTTTCTATTAAAACCGGGAAGTAGAAGTGACACCATTGGGGAGTCACGTTCAGCAGGGTAAGTTCTTTGTACATTATGTAGAATTTGCTGCATGTGAATTTCCAAGTTTTCAAATTTTGGTTCGATGAGAAACAACACTTATCAATTGTTTAGACCATTTAAACATTATTTTCGGTATAGACTTATTAGGGCCCCGCCGAGTATCGGCGGGAGCCCTATATAAATCAACTTTTCCGTCCGACCTTCTGTCCGTCCCGTCCGTCACAAACAGTTTTCGCGCGATAACTCAAAAGGGCTTGCACCAATTATTATGAAACTTTAGGGTAGTGCAAATATCTATTGAGGTCAGATCCCTTTCGATGTTTCATGAAAAAGTCGAAAACAGTTTTGCGCAATAACTCAAAAGGGCTTGCACCAATTATTATGAAACTTTAGGGTAGTGCAAATATCTATTGAGGTCAGATCCCTTTCGATTTTGGAAAATTTCTGATTTCACGTTTCAGAGATATGGGACTTTTTTCATTAAAAAAAATGGTGTTTTTCAGCATTCGCACAATAACTGAAAAACGCTTTCACTAATCAGATTGAAACCTTCAGAAAGTGTATACCTCCACAGAGGCAAGCTCCCTTTCTATTTTTAAAAAAAATCTGATTTTCCGTTTTCGAATTATGGAACTTCATTTATAAAAAAAAAAAAAAAAAAAGGGAAGTGACTCAAAAATGTTTACAGAAACTTGTGATATAGCTGCACTGCTGCGAGTCCATGAGACTGTGTGTTTGTGTGTCTGTGTTTGTGTGTTTGTGTATGGAACTCTGTGAACAACCAGAAGTTGAAGATAGAAGCAAGGGTATTCATCAGAGGATCATCAAACTATGTGTGTTTCCCATGGAGAGAGGATGTACCTTTTGATCTTCAAGGTCAGGGTTCAAAGGTCAAGGTCACTTATTGACTATTGCTAAAAATCTTGTAAACATTATAGAAGCAATAACATTCATCAGAGGATCACTAAACATTCCATAAATGTTACCTATGGAGAGAGGATGAACCATATTGATTTTTAAGGTCAAGGGTCAAAAGTCAAGATCACTATTGAGTACTGCATAAAAATCACTGAACAAGGTAGAAGACACATCAGAGGATCATCAAACCTTCCACAAATGTTGCCCATGGAGAAAGTATGAAACCTACTGATTTTCAAGGTCACTATTGACTATTTCTGAACAGAATGATCTTGCGAACGTGATATATCATCATCAGAGGATCAGTAAACCTTCTACTAATATTGTTAAGGATCAAAGATCAGAGTCAATATTGATTAAAGCCTAAATATTTTGTGAATTAGATGGAACATATTTAATGGCTCAACCAGCAGGGCCTTTTTCTAATTAAATACTGGTTTGTAAGCTGAATGGCTTCAGTTAAAAACATATAACTATCTATAAATATCTGTATCTATTGACACTGGTAGTTACATGGTAATGGTTTGCAAATTATTTCAAACTTTGTATTTATTGACAATATTGTATTTTATTATCAGTGTTGGGAGGGGGCGGATACAACAACACATGCACTGGCATCTTACCCCTCTCTGTGGCATTGCGCATTTATTATTAGTGTCTTCATCATAAAGCAAGTGTTTTGTACCTCTTCCTCTGGAACGGAAGGCACTGTGATATTCTGAACATATTTTGCATTCATACACACAATACATATATCTATTTCCATGTAAGTCTACGTGTGGACAGACTATCATTAACTAGGTATACTATGTAAAGGTAAAGATAACGAACAGTGATCAATCTCGTAAGTCCTAAATAGAATACAAAAACAAGAGTTGGGCAATCACGGACCCCTGGACACACCAGAGGTGGGATCAGGTGCCTAGGAGGAGTAAGCATCCCCTGTTGACCGGTCACACCCGCCGTGAGCCCATAGTCTTGATCAGGTAAACGGAACAGTCCGTAGTCAAAGCAGTGTGTGAAAAACGGCTTAACAATGGCTATGAAACACATCAGACAGCATTTGACTCAATACGTCTTTTTGTTCATAAGACTATTATAGTTCTATCTATACACAATATAATTAAAATTAAATGATAGATCCGCTCGCATACTCGCTGACGTTTGAGAAAGCGGTAGCGGATTCAAAATTTTAATTAGATTGACCTAAACATTATCTGTTATGCCTGATATGGTACTTTTGAGAATTCAGCGAAAAATTACAAGTTCAGTAAGCAATACAAGGAATAACGTCATTTATCACACAACAGTACTGTTTTCGGGTTCATAACACGGGTTCGGAAAAACGATAAGAACTCGTAGCTGAGGTTTATAAAAATGCAAATTTGGTAAGTCATTCAATCATGCGCCACGTAAAGAAAACAGCACTTCATCCTTTGAAACTGCTAACATTGACGGTAAAAGACATTGTTTTGTCACCGAGGTTGTTCCAAGAGGAATTTTGTCTTTTATGAAGTGAAAAATTTTGAAGCTTCTTCAAACCGTGACGTTGCAGACGACGTCACAATCGATTTGACGACGTCAAAGAATAACAAAGGAAGAAAAATCGGGTTGTGAAATAGAAAATAAATCAAAATATGCTTTAAATGATAGTTATGTGATAAATAGAATCTTAAATACTCGTGCTTATGGTATATGAAATTTATGAAATTCGTTACTGGATTTAAATATTTCCCTCACCAAGGCTCTGGAAATAATAAATCCGGTAACTCATTTCATGAATTTCAAATGCCATAAGCACTCATTCAAGATCCTCTATATAATGGGCGGCATTTTCATCAGTTTCTTTGTATATGTAGCTACAGTCATAAATTGCGCTCTTTGCCTCAAATTGAAAACAAATTCACCATAGTGTCGTAATTTGTGACAGCGCGCATGGATTATCTTCAGAGAGAAATGTTTTCGAGAACTGTTCTTTTATATTATTTAGTAACAATGGAAGTGATATCAACCATTAAGGAATATGTTAGTAAATTTTGGGCTAAAATAGAGCATTAATGCCCCTACCTCTTTCTGTTCTGTACCCCTCCTATAGCGCCCCTTTAAATCATTCAATTTATCGAAATTAGGACATGAGATATGTTCAAAATTATCACTATCAAAATTACCATCCATACTTAAACGGCTAATAACGAATTGAATGTATGCAGAGGCTGAATCTTCTCTACATTATTCACACATTACTTCCTTTCGGCGTATGATATGCTGGAATCACATTCAATGTGCCCATCTTGAAAGGCTTATATTTTCCCCACAAATGCACATAAAGTTAATTTCATGAATTTTCTCGAAGTGATGTGATATTATTAGTTGACGGTCCCTTCTCCACAAGGTCAAAATCATAACATGTTCTCCTTATCTCGCATGCGATTTTGAAAATGAGTGTGAGCGGCCGTAATTAAGAACATCACTAAGTGTTGTTGAAATGCTTTCAATAAAGTTTCCTTTCCTTTTCAGGTTAAAAAAATGGGAAACTTTTACACCACATATGCCATCCTTTCAATGTTAGTTCCACTTATGAGTGCTACAAACAGCTGTGATACATGTCAATCATCATCTACCATAGACCTATCGAACTGCAACTTCCACAGCATGTCACAAGCCATAAATAAATCTTGCAGTGCTGCACGAAGTGCACAGACTTTGAAGCTGAACGGAAATTTCATCACTAACATTTCTAGCAGTGACTTGACAATGTCCGATAACACTGGCTATTTCTGGCAACTAAAAGAACTCCAAATAAGTAACAATTCCATTTATTATATCGCTGAAGATGCATTCTGGACACTGCGCGTTTTAGAGCGTCTAAATGTTTCATACAATAACATAACAGATTTGGACGATAATATTCTGAAAGACAAGACTGCATTAAGAACTGTTGATTTTTCTCATAATCAGATAAATTTCATTGGTGTACACACCTTTACAAGATACCATTCCGCGCTAAAACACGTTCACCTTGCACATAACCAACTCGTGTCCATGGAACCCTGGCCGTATATTCCCCCAGCTTTGATGAAATTTGATGTTTCAAACAACGTTATCGTAAACTTCACAAACAGGATGAATTGGACGTACGATTTAAGAGAACCATACCATGCATTTGTCGACCTGCGTGACAATGAATTCAGACTCTGGGATGATAACTTTTTTGGCCAATACAATCCGGATCCGGAAGCTAATTATAACGCCGACTTCATTACATACAACGTGGACATTCGTGACAATCCGTGGTTCTGCGATTGTAACTTACATGGTTTTTCAAAAGAATACCAGAAATCCATTTTCAAGCATGCTGATACAAATCTTATTGAAATAACGTGTGATGGTCCACCAGAACTGAAAGGAAAATCTATTTTAGAAGATGTTGATTTGAATGACTTAATTTGTAACGTGACACAGGACTGTGAACCTGGTTGCTTATGCCAGGACAAACCTGATGATCACATGTTTCATGTAATCTGTAATAACAAAAGTTTTTGGGAGTTACCACTTGAGTTACCGTATAACAAGTACGAAAGACTGAAGCTGGAAATGGATAATAATAATATAAAAACATTATCGGTCAGAAATTACACATCGTATCTCATCGACC
>CAJDSM010013423.1:0-18579 GCA_903981925.1 Ostrea lurida | reverse complement strand
TGCTTTGTGATTGTAAACATATTTAAAATAACATGTTACAATACACAGTCGTATGCTTCACTGCAATGTTGACACATAAATGACCCCAAATCAGAATATCCATTGCCTCCTACGATATTCTTGGAGTTGCTTTCTTCTTTACGAGACTTCAGTATCCAACATAAAACTACAGACTTTCAGAAAATGCGAATAGTTATTACAATCATTGAATTAGTTTTAAGGGCACGTTTAGAATGGTGATTAAAAAATAACAACCAAAAATCAATTATACACTCCTGAATCTTAATAAGTTAATTCATACATAGAGTTATATTTATCTAAAGTACGATAAACTTTAATGATATACATATTTTCATTATACTGCACAGCTGTCAAAAATATCTGCATTTTTGTATGTCTACAGTATTTACACTAGCAAATCACTTGAATTGTTAAACACAATTCGGCAATTCTTTTTCTTCTCCGTGACATCATAACTGTCCAATTTTACCATGCGCCTGCATGTAATTCGTTAAATGGTCGAATGTTTCCGGATTATCCGGAAACACGTAACTTAATGCAGATCCCAAAAAATCCGGAATATGTTTTTGTTTCGCGCCAGAATTCCGGAATAGGACTGGCAGAAAACGTCTGTTCAAACTGTTATTTTGATTGAAATCACATCGTGCTCTATCAAAAATGTATCTCGTGTGGAATTTATCACTTGCATGCGCTTCTGCAATGCTAACGGCGCAAATGTATCTGTAATATTTGGGAGAAATGCAAAATATCACAAAGATCGCTCTTTTGAAGCACTGGTCAAGCCATTCGTTCACATTGATGTTCTGTTCTGCAAATAAAGACTCCTTCATGTCGCATTTAACCTCAAAACCTCGTTGTTGAAGTTGGGTACACATGGTTAGCACCTCACTGATGTGGTCTTTAGAATCATCCCCCAGGGAAACAAAGACTGTTTTTGGTCCTGAAGGATAGAAATAAAACTGCAAGTAGTTATCCTTTTGGCAAAATTGTCACCCAGTCACCCAGTGAGATAATTACACAGACGAGAGAGAGGAGAGGAGAAGAAGACGAGAGAGGAGAACAGAAGAGAGAACGAGAGAGAGAGAGAGGAGAAGAGGACGAGGAGAGAGAAGACGAGAGAGAGAGAGAGACGAGAGGAGAAGAGAGAGAAGAGAGAGAGAGAGAGAGAGAGGAATGCTGGCTACAAATATGAATACATGTACTAGTAACTGGAGTTCTGTAACAAGTACATGCGTCTGGAATATTGGGAATGTCCCCGTCACTTTCACAGTCCTTTCTCCGGGCACCTTTTCGTTTGGGGAGTGGATGAGAATGTCTCCTTGTTGTGTCAGATGTAACATGTATTAGTGGGTCATGCTCAGAGAGATGATCTTTTCTGCAAGGTTTTAAATTTCCGTTCTGGGTAAGATTTAATGGAAAGCCTAGAAATGTGTTTTAACAAACAAAACACTGCATATACCTACCTTTTGGTCTGCTACCCATGTTCCGGTGACTGGACATGGATCTCACTTATCAATTTGATTACCTGTTGAAACACCAAATAGTAGTCTATTTTAAAATCCACATTATACCCGAATCAGTTGTTTAAGTTGAAATAGTTGAATGCATGCCAGCAGAGTTCTGTGAATAAAGTTTAAGGTCCAATTATTTTCATTTTCAAAACAAGTCCTGGGAACAGTCGCTATGCAATACGATCGGCTAGAATTACATGTATAATCTCGAAATAACTAAGTATGTGTTTCAGCCAACATTTCAAAATAGATGTAATTTTATTTTTTTCTTCCCAAAGGTATTATTTTTGCGTCGCTTTGTATCTCCACGAATTATACCCAAAATACAACTTCTTCAGTCTGTGTACACTGAAGACATTGGTCGAAAGATCACATCAAACTACTGAACTTGATGTACATGTATCTGTAGCTATAGGGTTCTTATACAGCCCACCCTAAGGCATGAAATTAACACTGCATTGAAATTAACCTAACAATTATGTAGCATTCACAAAAATGGACAAAAACTCTGTATGAGAATGAACTTGGACAAGGAACCGTGAAAACAACCAGCAACTAGCTTAAAGTTGTGTACTGTATAGCACACCTGTATTGTAACATACATAAACTATCACATGCGTATATTGTACTGTAACATACCATTGTATGCGTATATTGTACTGTAACACATTATGACATGCGTATATTATACTGTAACACATTATGAATGATTGTATATTGTTTTATACTCCTCTCCAGAATTTTTTACTCATATGGAGACGTCACCATTGCCGGTGAAGGGCTACAAATTTACATGTAGGCGTGTGATCGGCGCTGATGTCCTTTATCGTGCGATACTTGTTGTGAAACGTGACCTCGGATTTTGTAGTGGCATCCGAAGGATCATCCCATTTAGTCGCCTCCTACAACAAGCAAGGAGTACTGAGGTCATATTCCAACCTGGATCCCCACGGGATTAACACACTATGACACACATAAGACACTATGACATACATATATTGTACTGAATGTAACAGACTACAATGACGTACATGTAAGTACATGGAAAGGTTAATATAAAGAACAGTAGGAAATCTTATCAGGAATACAAATTAAGACCTGGGCAAACACGGACCCTTGCTATACCAGAGGTGGGCTCAGGTGCCGATGAGGAATACACATCACCTGCCACCGGCCACATCCACCATGAGCCCATTGTCTTGATCAGGTAGACGGAGTAAACCTTAGTCAAAATCAGTGTATAAAGAGCTTACAATTGCTATGAAACACATCAGACAGCATCTGACCCAATGGCAGTTTGTAATGGCACATTAGATCGTTATAACGACTATAGAATTTGCGAAATGCTGACGTTAAACGTAACTGTTGAAACCCCTGCAACAACTTGATTGTACATGTAAGTAGCCTGTCTCGATACAAACACTGATCATATGCAGAACAAGTTCTTGTGTATCGAATAAGTTGAGAGACATACACACTATATGCAGGAGATGATGGATTGTTGCTACACAGATATTGGAAGTTGACGATGGAGAAGCCGAAATCGTTCCGTTTGTAATAAAGTTGAGTTGTTACATGTAATTTGCCGCCAATGTCCATGTTGAAGAAAATATCCATGTTCGAAGCAGATAAGGATGACTCTGTGGTGTCTTTTATTTCTAGTTCACTGAGATATATCGAATCGACATATGACTGAAAATAATTAAAACGTCGTCAATATAATGAAATGTAAAATTAAAAGCCACCGCTAGAAATATCTTTTTTTCTTCTCACGTAGAAGCTTTTGAATAAAGTCTGCCTCGTTAGAATATTGAAAAAAGTAAGCTAATAAAGGATCTTAGGGGTTCTGATGTACCAATATTTGTCATATCGTAAGGGTCTGATGTATCAACATTTGTCTTGTCTTTGGGGTCTGATGTATAATGGTATGTCGTATTTCAGAGGTTTTCTTGCATTAAGGTCCTTTGCATATAATACACATGTAAATAGGCGAAGTTAACATCGTATTAAACGTAATCATAATTCAAAGTCGAGTGTAGGGCAACACGGACCTCCGACAAAAGCGAAGGCAGGATCAGGTGCCATGGAGGAGTAAGCATCCTCTGCTGACCAGTCACACCCGCCGTGAGCCCTTAGTCGAAATAAGGAAAACGGGATTACCCGTTGTCAAGTCTAGTAGGAAAATGACAGTCTAACAAAGGGCATGAAACAAACCAGTCAACATATGACTCCGTGATACTTTGTAATCGCAAACAAGGTCATTATAGCGGCCGCAGAATTTGCGAAATGATGACTTTAAACGAGATTCGTTATAACCCTGCAACATTAACTTTTTTGTTAGTCTTTCACCTCGCTTTAAAATGTCAACATACGCATGATAACATGCTCTTACGCATCGAATCAACGGGAGATATGCACACAATAAGCCGATGATAGTGGTATATTACTACATAGAAAGGGAAAGTTGACGATTGCAAAGTTCACGCTTATCATGTAATGTACACTTACGTGCCAAATTAAAAGTCACAGAACAATTTTCACTATATTTTTCATTGAAAACTGTGTTTTTTCAAATGAGTCTTCCAAGATCATATTTGTTCCGATGTGAATGAAAATTTACGACTAAATGAAGAATTAAATGGGATTCATTACCATAATTTGGAAATAAAAAATCCTTCAACCTTTGCAGAAATATGCTATCTGATATATATACAAAGTAAGTATTTTAAAACTCCTTTTCTCTATATATCCTTTACAAGAATTGAACATAATAATTGAGTTCACTGATGTTAATAATCACTGGATGGATGAAAAATTTAAAATCAATGGAAGAAACCGCAAACCTCACTGATTCTGATGGTAAAATTTTATCTGAATCTGTCCAGTAATAAAACACAAGAGCTTGTGAGGATAAAGTGGATTTCAATGAAATATATAGTAAAAAAGTGTTTTGTGACTTTCAATTTGGCACGCAAGTGTAGTTATCAGTCTGCCATTATAGTCAATAGTAAGTAAAATATCCAAATATGAAGCAGATACTAGTATGTCAGATTCTGTTGTGTCATTTATATCGAACAATCTTAGAATACTTAGGTTTCTCTTGCATCAAAATCTATGGTATCTTAGAAGCTATCTTGTATTTGTGTCTGTCTTATATTGGGGTTCCACAGTATGAACGCTTATATAACGTTAGACATCCAGCTCAAGGAATCTCTGTTGAAATTATTCCCATTTCTGATGGCAAGTGCTTTATCAGTTTAGATTGTTTGAAATATATTGCCTTATGCTTACGCCCAGTATATTGGTAAACGTCCAAGTTGTGATAGGGTTTATACACTTATACAAAGTACAGTGCAACTCGTGGCTTTCATTTTGAACTTTTAATTGGCTTATGTAGATTTTAATTGAGGATAATAAATAATGACTGGCCCAACCAATATAATAAAAAGTACAAACTTCTACACATTTAAAAGGCAATATCAAATAGCTTTGGTCTATATCCTACATACTTCAAAAATCTTTAAAAACCCGATTTTCAATTGTAATTAAGCTGTGTTTAAATGATACAATCATCACCACTATTTTTTATTCATTCGACATATTCTTATTTTTTCTAATACAACGAATTTGAGCTGGAGACCAGTATAGAGGCTGTGAAATCTTCTGGAATTCCGAAATTTCCTAGTATTCAGTAACACAAGCACAGTATAGACTTCACAAAGTCCCAGATCTTGCATGTCATCTCTCGTCTGTCATTACCTGGTGTTAGCGGAGCACGTAAGCCACTGCACCTTAACTCCTGGCAGCGTTGTACGTTTCTAATCACACCCAGGTGGCAGTTTTTTGTCGTCTAGCAGGCACTCTCTGATGTTTGCCAGCGATTGTTTTTTTTATTTGAAGGTTGATGACAGTATATATATGACTACTGAAACATGTCAGAAACTGTGTTTACCCACAACAATTAGACCTTAAACCTAACCTGTACAGTATGTTTATGGGTGCATTCCAGATACCGCTGGGGTAAACCATGCGCTATTGATGTAATACGTGTAGAAGGTGTAAAAAAATAATTTGATATCTTGATTACCTGCAAATCATACTATATTACCTTTATGATATCTGGTACGTATTTTCAATTCTTTTCTTAAAAGGACACATTGACTGACTCCACCTATAATGTAGTAGACCCCGAACCCAATGGAAAAAGCATATATCCTCCTCTTCACATACAGCCACCTCGCCATTAAGGTTAACACACTGTCACCGGTGTATCAGCGCAATATCAGCAGTACATTTTCTTTTACAATTGCATTATTACTGAATCAAACAAGATGTAAAGTTAGAATGTTATTTTTTTTAAATGAATGACCAAGTGTTGTCCACAAGTCTTCAGGTCCCCAACTACATATTAGATGATCTACAGGTTGACTGAAAACAGAGAAAGAACGAATGTGTAATTTAAAATTTTAATGCTTACTTCGCCATTTATATGTGTTTCAAACAGAAAACAAATTAATTTTGAATTCCTTCGATCACAAATATTGGAAAATACACTCAAACACCCGACAAAACATTTCCCCTTAGATATTAAAATTATCTGCCCAACTAAAGATTCACAAATTTCACTTATTACACCTCGGTTCAATTTATCATAGTACACAAAAATTAGATATCCGTGTAGCAACTAATACTTTCTTTAATTTTAACAAATGACGCTTAACCTTATAATACACATTCCTCCGCTCCAGCAGGCACTGATGCTTTCTCCTTATCCTACTTTCGCTGTTGTTCGGAGGTCCATGTTGCCCCACAAGGCGAATTTGATCTTATATTTTTTTTGTTGGGGGTGGCTATGTTATTAGATTAATTATATGCTATAATATAATATATCAATGTAATATTCTTCCTATCTAACCTTAGCTCTTTGCTTAAATAAGATATGGGACAATTCTACAATCTCCTCAACAAGTTCCGTGGATTTTATGCACATAAAACAGTAATAAAATATAGATAATCAATCCTTTAGAATAATAATCCTTTCATCATTTACTCGGGTGGCATAGAGAAAATCCATTCTCCGGAGGCAAGATTCTCGTGTCTAAGAAACTCGGCAAAGCCTCGTACTAATGAAGTATTTTATCTTTTTTAGGAATGAATTGTACTAGTTCCTCTTAAAGATAATTCACGTCATTTTTTTCCATTAGGAAATCATGTTATTAAATTTCATTGTGTAACAAAACATCATCCTAAACATTCGAGACGTTGAAGAACATGGCCGAACTCAAATCAACTACAAACTAGTACCAATCACTGACAGACATACAAACAACTACAATTGAAAACAGAGGAAACGAAAACTGAACGTAACCATACTCCTTCGATAAATAGAATAAATAGATATAGATAAATCAGAGATGAGACAGTAGAAGAGATTACCTGATATAAATAGAAAGATAAGATACTTCAGGCGACGTTAAGAGAAACACGAAGAAAATTGCTTAGAGCTGTATATAGAAAAGTACCTAAATGCACTACAGGCCAAATCGAGCGTGCACAATGAATCAAAATTGACGTCATGACAATACAGTGTGTATAGTTTGCTTTGTTTGAGGGAGTAATGGCAGTTATATTATGTACCAGTTATATTAAATTGTCATAGCATAATGACACTTTGCGGTTAACATTTTGAGGATCTTACATTTTTTTCATTCAAACCCTCGGATTTGCTTGAAACGTTCCGAAGTATGGGTTTTGTTACTAGAGCCACAATTCTTGTATTAATCGGTGGTTAAATATGAGTGCAAGTCAGTTTTAAAGTTTTCCACATAATACTTTTTTCTAACTCATATCCTGCCAAAAAATCTGAGAGAGCACAATTCATTTTGGGTTCTCCCCCTACAGAGAAATGTGTGTTGAGTTTTAGTAAGGATTATTTTGCTAACAGCTGGTATTATTGAATGGAGCAATAATTTAATTTAATCCCTCAGCCCTATTCTATGCTACTGTAGTTTTTGATCAGTAAAAAATCAAATGCCTATATTTAGCGCTGGTTCGACATGACAATCAAAACAACGTATGACTTTCTCAAATTTAAAATGTGGACCATGCGATGCCTTTACCTTAGCATATTGAACCATTTACTACAACTAGGTAGGGTGATCAGTTTGTATTTAATTTTTTAATTATTTTACCTTCACAAACCCCCTGTGCGATCTTGTATCAGGAAAGTCTTGATTTTATCGACACTCTAACTTTATTTTAATGCAGGCTTCCTTACTTGCTGAGTTTACGGATCAAACATAGATATATATGTCATCCAGGCTTAGTTGTGCGTCTATGTGTCCACCGTTCAAAAACTTTGTTATAGGGCCCTTTTCACAAGAATGCCTAGCAGTATGGCGAAATGTTTTCTGTTCGAAAGCGTACGAGAAATCATTGCTTTATATCTATCTTCGACTGGTTTGTCACAATGGGATGGTCATGGAATATATATTCATAAGTTCTTGTAAATAATCAAGATTACCAAGGTAGATGATAAGAACAAACTGGCTATATATTGGGACATGTCGAGAATACAACCAGAAAACAGTCTGGTGGTAACTTTACAAATGAATGGAAACTATTCTCTCGAATTTGAAAACATCAACAATTCATATCGAGATGTTTGATATATCCTTGTCTTTTCCAATGCAACCTAGCAAAACAAAATAATCATTACTGTAACGAGCGGCAATAATAAAAAAATATACACATTAATATGATTAACGCCGCAATAAGCATTTTGCACATAGATATATTAAAATAACAAAGACCTTAATCTGTGGTGTGACCTTGAGCGAATATAAATTACATAGCACCTAGAATGGCAACTAGCAAAAATTTCAAATTTCTATCAATTGATTGAAATTTATGACGACAATGTTCCGTGATTGCTATAAGCTCCACATACACTATATTTTTGGGACTTTATCAGTATTCCTACTGCGCTAACCATGTTCTCGCTGCTCTTTTGATTACCAGATGCGCTGGAATTGTATTTGTTTTGGTATGGCAAGTTTGCCTACAAAATATAAAAAACGATATACATCCGCTTACAATTTTAATCGTGAAAATACCATGTTTTGCCGGGCAACACTAATCGGACAAGTTTTCATCAATATTTGATCATACAGAGATAAAAGCTATTCCAACTCCCGACATTTGCAATTTATCTCCCGCAAAGAAAAACAATTTTCTGAAATGCTCCATCTTCTTTATTTGTGACGACTGCATTTAATGCATTCAAGCAATGGCCAATGAAAATACACGTATTTCTTCCTCAATAGAACTTAATATATTTTGTTCATAACTTTGTTATTTGAAATGCCAAGTGGATTAGCTCTAAGAGAATTGGTTTCTGTGTGTGTTTTAACATTTAACAATATTAGTAATGTTGTGCAGTGTGAATATTAAGTATGTTTTATGTTTTAATTGTTTTGAAATAAGTATAAACTGTCTTATTGAATCACTATTCTACATATACTTTATCTATCTTAAGAGCTTTGATATATTTTTGAGACTTTTTCAGAAGCACACCTATATGTGTGAGTAAAACTAACGATATAGTTCCCCAAAACAGCCTAACAATGAGTCATATGCTGTCTGGCATGTTTCATTTAAACCTCCTAGACACCAGATCCAACCAATGGTATATCAAGGACACCGTATTCAACTCTATTTTGTATTCCGCATAGGAAATTACAAAATTGATCATGCAACCCTGCATGCCTTTAATGAAGGATCAAAGACATCCGTAATCTAAAAGTACATTATTTACAAAGGAATTTTCTTGGAAAATGAGGAAAAGAAAAAAAATGATTAAAACGTTGAAATATCGATTATTTTTCCATTTTTAAGATAATGGGATTACGAAAACGATTTTATCTCAACTGAAAGAAGTAAACGTATAAAAAAATAGAAGAAAGGATTTCTGAAGAATATATAGCATTATTTCAATTTATACCAGCACCGTGGGGCTCGGGGCTAGATTAGGCTTCTTCAACGCACGCCCTTGCTTGTCCATAAGAGGGCGACAAAAATTTGGCGGTCTTCGGATGAGACCGTAAGCCGAGGTCCCGTGTCAGAAGCAGGTGTTGGGGCCAACGATAACATCCCCAACCCCACCCTGCCTCGAAGACCATTTAGCTTCCAGCGAAGCTTTAACAGCCTTTCATCGACAAACGTGACGTCTCCATAATGAGTGAAATATTCTCCAGAGGGACGAACATGTAAAACAAACATCTAATCAATCAATTCATTAACACCTAAAATATAATGCTAATTTCACTTAGGAAATTAAATATCATGGCTAAACAATCTCTCGCCGAATTTGAAGATACATAGCTATGAAACACAGGATAAAGTCATATAACTTTACCGACAATAAAATGCCCAGGCCACGTGGCTGGATCCCACATCATACAATTCCGTTTGTCTCATTGTCTGAGGTAGAAATCTTGATCTCAAATTAATCACAGAGTGAAACAATTACCGTAATAAATGTTGGTGACGCTTTGAAAACTGATAAGAAGTCAATGGTTTTTGTGTCATTTTTGCTTTCTAAAGGTATTTCCTCTTATGTACATATTGACCATCCACCCTTACGAAACACCATTGCGTGAAAAGTGTGATCCACAGGAAAAGGGTAACAATACTAAAATTGATGACGGGTAATCCGTTTAATTTAAATTTCGAATAAGGGCCCTGGTGGGGTGTGGACAAGTCAGCAGAGGAATGCCTTACTCTCCATGGCAAAATTTGATCTTGCTTTCGCTTTTTGTCGGAGGTCTGTGTTTGCCTTACACTCGATTTTGGTATGGTTTTTTTTATTATGATTTACGTCACGATTTCTAACTTCGCCTATTTATATACATCACAATATTGTTTCACATGATTCTGATACTTTCAATAAGAACCACTCTGATTCTACGGAAAAGTACTAACAGAAGGATTTTATTAATAAAAAATCTATAAAGATGATTATAGTAGCATAAATCGGTATCCTTGAGAATTTTTTACACTGTAAATTTCTGATGGAAATCAAATATTTAATATAAAATGCAAACCACGAAATCTGCTCGTCAAAATGTAAAACAACAAGCGAGAAATAAGCCTTCAAGGACAACGTGTCTACAACGTGATAATTCTAATAAAACGTCATAGTCATGTCGATCTCCTTATATGGAAATGAATTCAAAATCAGGCTTGAAATGGTTTGTAGTAATAGCTTACTGTAAAGGGATTTAATTTTCGCGAGGCCAAAAATTGCGCGATTTTTAACTTTAAGCAGTCTGATGTGTTTCATAACATTGTTAAGGCCGTTTTTCAACCACTGATTTGACTACGGACTTGTTCCGTTTACCTGATGCAAGACTACATGGGCTCCACGGCGGGTGTGACCGGTCAACAAGGGATGGCTTACTCCTCCTAGGCACCTTATCCCACCTCTGTGCGTCCAGGGTCCTCGTGATTGCCCAACTCTTGTTTTTTGTATTATATTTAGGACTTACGAGATTGATCACTGTTCGTTATCTTTGCCTTAACATTTCACGAATGGGCTTAAAGGTTTCGCCCGGAAAGTAGATTATTCTAAGCTAGAATCATATACCTAAACACACTGACAGCACTTCGCGGTGATTTTAATTTTGCGGTAGTTGATATAATCGCGAATATAGGCGAAAAAAAAACCGACGCGAATAGTTTCCCCCCTTTACAGTAATATTCAACGTATTTCTGAAGCAGGAAATGCAAATATTATATGATTAGATGTATATGCATACTTGTGGCTATGTTATGTATATTGTTAAGGAAAAGGTCATGTGTACACATCGCAAGACAATACAGTACTGGCATGTGCTTTTGGCTCCGTTATTTTCCATAGTCTGGTAATATTACAAAATATGAAGGGAAAAGTTGTTTTGTTCATGTGTATTTTTTTTACTTCATTGTGTAATTAAGGATGAAAAGTATAACTTTATTTATATATACATAGAAAAATCTGGAAGATTTCATTTTTTTCGTAAAAATACAGATTATGCTACTTTACGTTCCTCATTTACAATTTTCACTTAGTCTCTGTGACCAGGTTCTTTCAACAACATTAATGCGGGATACTCAATGGAAAGCTTCAAGATTTATTTTTTCATTCAACTCGATTCCAATTGACCGTAACTATCAATTAACTTGAATAAAAGGCACCAGTGAATGTCTCATATATAGTCTATGTTTTTGATATCATATTGAACATAAGATAAGAATTGGTGAGTGAACAAATGTGTTAAACAAAATCAATTGTCCCAAAAACAAACAACACTGATCTACGACAAAGCGAAAGGCAGGATCAGGTGCATAGAGGGAGTAAGCATCCTCTGCTGAGGTCACACCCGCCGTGAGTCCTTAGCGAAACAAGGTAAAACGGGGTACCCGTCGTCAAATTAGTACGTAAAATGACAGTCTAACAAAGGGTATGAAACAAATCAGTCAACATAATGACTTAGTGATAATTTGTAACTCACAAACAAGGTCATTATAGCGACCGTAAGTATTGCAAATTGATGACTTTAAAACGAGATTCGTTTATAACCCTGCGTCATCCACTTTTTTGTTAGTATTGGCCTCGGCTTTTAAAAAGTCCTCAATCACGCATGATTGCTCTTGCGTATCCGAATTCAACTGGGAGACATTACACACCCATAAGCAGATGTAAAACGATAAATAACAACAAAAATTATATGAACGAGTTGACTCTCCGATTCTACTTCCAACATTTAATGTAGCAAATGCCATTTTCAATCTGTATATTGTTTTATATATTGCAAATGATTTGATTGCATTTTTCTTTGTAGAATAAAATTGATTTGAATGGGTTTCCATAGTTTCGTTTAAAGTCTTAGTTTCGTGGTCCTATAAATTGGTGGAATACACATAAATTGGGATGTTCTTTGATCGTATAGGGGATGACGGATCACCCCTGATCAAACACGATTTTACAGCAGGTGTGACCGTCGACAGAGGGTGATTACTCCCTCCAAGGCACCTGATCCAACTTCCTGACATGCCAGGATTCCATGGTTGTATTTCTTTAACAAGTTTGCATTCTTTACCGATCTCATGGTATTAATCACTCTGTTGCTAACCTTCACTTGTTCTTACATTACATTCTGATAACAATCTTCACAACTCACTATAAATAAAGCGCGTCGACCTTGAAGTCTGGTTGGACGGGATGATAAATAACTCTTATATAACCAGCATACAATGTAGTCGGAGTGGAGTACTTACTTGTTTAGCCGTAACTTTGGGAAGGTGAGGGCTTGTGAAACATCCTTCTGAAAATGTTTAATTTTAATCATGTGTTAAAATGTATGATAAATATTAGATTTGTTTAAAACATGTCGGGTAGCAGAGAGGTTAGCGCTCTACTTCACCCCTGCGACTTGAGTTCGGGAACTGGGTTTCCTCAGGTACTTCCCGCTTTCATTCATAATAATTGACCCTTCTAGACGCCTATATCTGTACAATTAAAGATCCCCATTTGGAAATAAGCTCACGAGCTTCTGCTGGTTTATCCTTGGTACGTATGTACAATTATGTGAACACGATACTATACATTACAAACACGATATTTCTTGGTGTGGATAATTTAAACACTATGCTATAATTATGATACGATAAAGTACTGTGGATTGTTAAATTTGCCTTTTCATTCTAAGAATCGGTACTCTTACTTGTAACACCGGATCCCTACACAAATTGCAAACATTAACCTTGTCCTTCCTTAAATGGTTTTTTCTAAGTATTTGTGCGTAAACGCATAACTTTAAAAAGAATTTGAATGTCACAACATAAACTTTAATATCATAGAACGAGTCACAACATAGTACTGAACCCAGTTTGAATATTGGTTAATTTATGCGCAAAAGACAAGTACGTGATATTTATTGTTTCCCCAAGGCAACATGTATGGCGAGTTGCATCTGATCTAATTTTAACTGGCAGATACAATATGCATATCTTTTCAAACACATTGGTAATCAATAAAGCATTTTACGATTTTCCACGACTTTGTTGACATTTCATTGGAGTTTTCGAGCGTTCTGAGCGGTCTTTCCAACCTCGTTTTTGGAGTCCATTGTTTTTTCCCGCGATGTGGTCTTCAATTGTACGAGTAAGCAGGGTACAGACTTCTGGTAAAAAAGTTTTGCAATAGTACATCATGGTGATATAAACATTAAACTACTGTAGAACCAAATTCAAATCAGTGAGTGCCGCGTGGATTGCTTGGATTATCTACAGGTTTAATGTATTTCTAGAAAAAAAATCTCTAAAATGGTTGCTTCCATTGAAGATGTAAAGGCAAAGATAACGAAGAGTCCCAAAATAGAATACAAAAGCAACGAGATTGGGCAAAACTCGGGACACCTGGAAAACACAAGAGATGGGATCAGAATGCCTCGGAAGAGTAAGCATCCCTGTTGAACCCGTTCACACCCGCGGTGTGCCCAATGTCTTGATCAGCAAACAGAAGTAATCGTAGTCAAAATCAGTGTAGAAAACGGCCTTCACAACTTGTTATGAAATACATCAGACAACATTTCACCCAATGGCCAGGCCAACACTGGCAAACTAAATCGTTGTAACGACCAATAAGAATTTGCAAATGATGCCCTTAAACATGGCTGTTTGAAACCCCCTGCAACCCAACTTGTCTGTTAAGCTAGCCTGCTTCAATTCAAAAACTGATCAACGTATAACAAAGATCTTGTGTAATCGAATAAGTTGAGAGACTACGCATAATATGCAGGTGATTGATGGAATATTCAACATAATATGGAAAGTTGAACGTGGAGATACTGAAATCGCCCCGTTGTCATAAGTTGAGTAGTTAGTTTACCGTAATGTCACTGTTCAATAAAATTACTCTAAGACGGAGCAGAAATGGAAGACTCTGGGATGACCTTTCATTTCTAAGTTCGTTGAGATATATTGATCGACCATAAAATGAAAATCATTATTAATTAATAGACTAAAAACGTCCCGTCATTATTCGAATTAAAGACCACTGCTGAGGATTTCGTTCTTTCTTCATGTACAAGCTTTTGCCATGAATTTTGCCTCATAAGATTTATTATTGATTGATTATTTTATTGTTTCACGTCCCACCCGAGAATCTTTCACTCATATGAGACGTCCAACCAAGTGCCGATTGAAGGGGCTGCAAAATTTAGGCTCTATGGCTCGGCACCTCTCAGGGCCTTTGAGCAGGGACAGTGATCTTTTCCCGTGCCACACCTGCTGTGACACGGGCCTCGGTTTTCCGGTCCTCCATCCGATGGACCGCCCCATTCATCGCCTCTTACGACAACGCAAGGAGATGCTGGGGACCTATTCTAACCCGGACCCCCACGGGTCCTGACTTATAAGAATAATAAGATAACGTCAGCTAGTAAAAGGAAACATTCGTGTCATTGGAATTCCAACACCTGGTTGCAAAAACTACGAGAAGATAATTGGTCAAATGAGGAACTCCATCATTGCTTTAATATACCTACTTCAGAGTTACTAACTTGTGTGTGAATCAGATGGGAGTTTAACAAAATATTTATAAATGGCTGATCAACTAGATATAAATATTTCTTTTTCCCATTTTTGTTTAATAGAAGCAATTGTCTATAATGTTCAAAAGTCTTGTCTTTTAATTTATCATTAATATTACTATTTCCCTTGCTGGCTTGCAATGCATTTTCTCTCTTCATTTCAAATCAAGTTACCCAAAATCCTGCAAACTACTAGCACGCAGTGCAACACATCATAACGTTGGAACCCCTGTTTTATGTCCTGGTTTTTGCATATATACGATATAATTTTCAACTTTCAATTACAGATGTTATATAATAAATGCATTAATTACAAAGCCCTGCAATATATTTTATAGCTGTAGGGGACATATCCACCTATTAGGAGAGGGCGATTCTAAGTTTTTTAAGAACTTGTGCCATCCTTTTGTCTATAATATCTTTGGCAAATAAATATGTTAATTCAGATCATCTTTCCAGTTAAACTATCAGATATGAATAATAGTAATACGAGTTCGTTGTCAAATTAACAAAACCACTTCCTATGAGCATCACTGCATATAGTTTAGGTCAAAGTTCTTATTGGCAATATATATACCTTGCTGGCTAAAATTAATAATTATCGACGCAAATGCCATGTAAATGGTAAAATGCTTATGCATTGAATAAACCAATCGGCCTTTTCCTTGAAAGAAACTTTCGCAATCAAATGTAACTTTAGGCTTTGCTTTGAAATGTTTTCGGGCGAATTTGGTTGCTTCATAAACTGGTTAGGTTTCGGTTTGTGAGTTTGAAAACTAGTTTACAAACCAGTTTTAAAACCATAAAAAAAAGGCAAAATGAAAAAATGGAGAAGTTTGTCTTTACATAGTTAAATCTGTATCTTCTGAATTTTATTTAACATTGCTGATTTTCTTTAGGAAATCAAAATATATAAACAGGTAAAAAATGTGAACATACGAAATCTTGCCGGTTAAAAATGTAAACAACAAGCGAGAAATAGCTTCAAAAGACGACGTGTCTACAACGTGGGCAGTTCTATAAATGGAAAGAGGAAGAAACTCATAGTCAGGCGATCTCCTTATATGGAAGTAGAATTCAAAATCCGCGCTTGAACTGTTTGTAGTAAATCGCGGTGTGTCATTTATTTCCAAGGTACTTTGATACACAAGACTAGTTCTACGTATGATCGATTTTTTTGAATCAAAACAGGCTATTGCAAAAACAAGATCGTTGTTGCTAGACTTCAACACGTTTAAAGGCAGCATTTCGCAAAGACTACTGATGTTTTAACGTATTGATTTGCAGTATGGTGCCCATTTGTGTTTGAATGCTGTTGATGTGTTAAATATGAGTTGTATGAGCCGTTTTTAACACATCTACTTAACTAAGGGTACAACTTCGTTTAACTGATAAGGCGGGTTTGAATCAGTCGCATAAGATGCTTACCCCTCTATGCACATGCCCCCTAGCTCACTTCTGATGTGCCAATTTTCTTGATTTGTCTTCCTATTTGAGAATCTAACAGATTACATTGCTTTTACTATTTTCAACTTTCCATAAATGCTTATCCGATATTCTATGGAGGGTAATCGTGTTAAAAAAAATCCGAGCATGTAAAACTTGTAGCTGCAGAACTGTAACGGTTATGGTTTTTAATTTTTTGTCTGACCACAAAACAATGAATCAGACAAAAATAAAAACCATAACGCTCAGTTCTGGCAGCTAGTAAACTTGTTAATCCAAACATGCAAACCATGTTAATTTGTCAGTTTCAGCTATGTATATGTGTATAACTTGGGGTGTAGTTATGTTACTCAGAAATGTATGTACCTCCTAATGTTGTACTGCCTAACTTGCCTAATTTCCTAAATCAAAACATTTCTCTAATAGTCAAAAAATATGATGCGTTTTCCTAAGTATCCACCCGGTCATCTCTACAAGTTTTCGTTTGTAGAACTTAATATTTACATATTTGTACTTTACAGTCATCTCAACCCAGGCGGGATCTCAAACTTAACATATTACAAGTTACAATGTCATGTCTACGATGTTTGTCGAATTTACATGTTTGTCGAATTTCAGATATCGACCATATATGAAAAAAAACGAAACATGCAATTTTTACGCGTAACCCCGAATAATCCAGTTCATTATATCCGCTCCCGGTCGCTACATTAACCTCCCAGTCGGAGAGAACGCGGAGATGGGAGGGCTGAATAATTCGAGTTATTATTACCGAGGACAATAATGCGTAGTGAGTGAAGGCATCCCAACAAACCAATATATTTCCGGAATATATTATTAAACGTATTTTAAAAGATTCCGAAAAATGTAATCACAAATGTTGTTCTGTTAGATCACTGAAATAACACGTACCTATATCAATATTTAAGAATTTTATGAGGAATTGCAAGTTAGTTTGATCAGGTAATAATTAATATTTATCATTATACTAGAGTCATATGTTGACCAAGATTTCTTTCATACCTTTGTTAGACTGTCATTTTCATACTAGATTTGACGACGGGTAACCCCCGTTTACTTTTGTTTTTCGACTACAGGCTGACGGCGGGTGTGACCGTTAGCAGAGGATGCTTACTCCTCCATGGGACTGATCCTGCTTCGCTTTTGTCGAGGTTCCCGTGTTGGCCCCCCCTACACTCGATTTTGGTATGTGTTTTTTGGGACCTTATGGATTACGGTTTGATACTTTTGTACTTTTGCCATTTTTTATATTTCTAAACTTTAACATCTTCTTTTTTTTACCATTACAGACATTTTTGTTGCACATACATAAGTATGAATGGATAAACAGCATCAGGCGCATAGTAGGCTAAAGTTTTTTTAAGGGGGGATTCAGAGAGAGAGAGAGAAGAGAGAGAGAGAGAGAGAGAGAGAAGGTTGTTTAAATTCTTGACAATCAAACAATATACATGTAGATGGGACTCATTAAAAAACCTAAAAAAGAAAAGGTATTCGTTTCAAAATGATATTGATATCATTTCATTACTTGCTAAAAGGAGGGGGGGGGTTGTTAGAGTAAATGTTCACAGAGATGGGATGCCCATCATAAATTAATAAAAAAACACTTCTCTACCCACATTTTTTTCAACTGGCGCCTGTTTAAATGCTAAGTACGCCATATGGCCTCTGCCACTTTCGATATCTAAACAATACCGGTAATTCTTTAAAAAGCAAAAATTATTTTAAACCGGGCTTAACAAGTTAAGTATAATTGCACTTAATTTTGTTATTTATAATAACTCCGTAGTATATTAATAAACTTACCTTACTTTAATGACAATACCTCCTGAAATCTAGTTTCGTGAACTTACATTTTGATACACAGTCCTGGATATTGTATTACAAAAATGTACAAATAGCTGGCGGGGGGGGGGGGGGACCAGTGTGTGTGTGTGTGTGTGTGTGTT
>CAJDSM010013421.1:0-15045 GCA_903981925.1 Ostrea lurida | reverse complement strand
CTTGCCTGACTGCTTGCTTGCCTTCCTGACTGTCTGCTTGCTTGTCCTGACTGCCTTGCTTGCTTGCCTGACTGCCTGACTGCCTGACTGCTTGCTTGCTTGCCTGACTGACTGCTTGCTTGCCTGACTGCTTGCTTGCCTGACTGCTTGCTTGCTGACTGACTGCTTGCTTGCTTGACTGCTTGATTGCTGAATGCCTGACTGCCTTGCTTGACTGCTTGCCTGCTCGCTTGTTCTGCCTGCCTGCTTGTTTGCCTGCCTGCTTGCTTGGTTGTTTGTCTGCTTTCTGTCTGCCTGTCTGCTCGCTTGTCTGCCTGCTTGCTTGACTGCCTGTCTGCTTGCCTGCCTTTTTGCTAGCCTTACTGCCTGTTTGTCTGAATGCCTGCTTGTTTGCCTGCCTGATTGCCTGCTGATGACTAACTGCCTGCTTGCTTGTCTGCCTGCCTATCTGCTTGTCTGTCTGTCTGCTAGCCTGACTGCCTGCCTGCTCACTTGGCTGCCTACCTGCTTGCTTGTCTGCCTGCCTGCTGCTTGTCTACTTGCTTGCTTGACTGCCCGCCTGCTAGCTCGTCTGCCTTTCTGCTAGCCTGCCTGCCTGCCTCCTTACTTGCCTTCCTGCCTGCCTGATGAATGACTGATGACTGACTGACAGCCTGCGTGAAATCTCTACCTTGAATAGTTCAGGAGATATTGCCTGGGTTTACTTTTCTTTAAAGTAAGTCTTAGCTTCAAGGCCAAGGTGAAACAAAAATCTGTGAGCCAATGCTCACTAGTGATACCTCTGCTCTAAACTTATTAAAGCTGTGAATCCAAGGCAACAGGTAGTAGATGTCCAATGAATCTGAAAATGCATCCATAATTTGCATACTTATTAAAGCTGCATGCAAAATATTAGTATCCTGTGATACATAGTTGCTGGGAATAATATTTCAAAAAAGTATATGAGCATTGAATTTGAGAAATTCCTAGTTCTCGGCAATCAGGAATAGATCCAATGAATCTGAAAAGGCATCCCACAATACACAATACCTATATAAAGCTGCATGCAAAATATTAGTAGCCTGTGATATATAGTAGCTGAAAATTATGTCACGTAAAATGTTGTATAGGAGCACTGTACATGTATAATATGAGAAATTTAAAGTTCTCGGTAAACGGAAATAGATGTCCGATAAAATTTGAAAATACATTCCACTATTATTATAATACATCATACCTATATAAAGCTTCATGTAAATTATTAGTAACTTGTGATATGTAGTTGCTAAGAATTATGTAATGAAAAAAGTTGTACATATAAGCACTGTACATGTATAATATGAGAAATTTTAAGTTCTCGGCAAACAGGAAATAGATGTCCATCAATCTGAAAATGCATTCCACAATACAACTCATCCATATAAAGCAGTTAACAAAATTCTAAGTGGCAATGTTGTTACTTGATATGGCTAATGCAAAAGTGTGATGGTTGGACTGACAGACAGCTAGACAGAATGGTGGATGGACATGAGTAAAACTTCTTTTAAAAAAGAAAGGTCTTGTCGAAGAAAAGCATATGATGTCATATGAAATATGACAGCAATGTCACTTGCCATTCAAAAGTTGTGAGCAAGATAAAAGTTTTGGACAGGCAACAAAGAAATAGCACAAACACAATGCGTCTCCAATATTTGATAGGGGTTTAAAGAACATGTACCATCCAAATTGTCTCTCTAAATACTGCTATGTAAAATTAACAATCCCAGGATACCGCATCTTGGCATGATACACATAACAACAAGCATCTATAGATACAAAAAACTCTTCCAGTATCCGAAAAAGGAACCCTGAATTATAAATACACAAATTGCAGTTTTGTCTAGTAGTTTTTGGTGGATATTTGAAGAAGTTTTATGAGATTATGTCAATAATTTTGACAGCTGTAGTTAGGTGATTTCTATAAACATTTACTACTGTAAAGGGTTTAATTTTGCAGGGCTAAAATTTAATTTGTGATTCTTTGTATCATTCGATTATTTCATGATGGTTTAAATTTCGCGGAAAACCGTTTTGAATAGATGAACTCATATATCAAATACATGAACTTTTAAAGAGCGATTTGTGATGGTTTAATTTTTGTGATCGTGAATGCGATCACAAATATAGCGAAATAAAACCCACACCAGTATTCTTCCTTTACAGTATATAAATATAGTCTAGAAGGGTTCAAAATTTGGGATCATTATTTTGATGATTTTGAATCTATTACCAAAACTAGCACCCCACCAAAAAATGCTATGCAATAGGATATCCCTATTGACCTAAATACACTCACCGACAAGCATAAGCGAGGGGATTATTACTATGATCGAGTAAATGTGATTACTGCTATGACTTCCCCGAGAGAAGCGCACGGAACCCTGGGTAGAGAATGATGACTTCCGGTAATGAAGAAGGGATTACTGCGCTCAAACTGTGCTAAGCATGGAGGTGAATAAAATTATCAAATTTTGTTAATAGGCTCGAAAATCTGAGCTGCACTTTTCAATTCAATGGAGTGACCATCCAACAACATGTTTCATTGTATAGAAACAGAATTAAGAATCAAACACAGGTTTACTGTCATTTCTGTAATCATCCACAAAAACTAAACGATGGTTGAACAGAATTTGTAACATTCATTCTCTCGGCACACATCAATTCAGTTTATATGAGTTAGAAGAAAGGATATTTCTAGGTTTAGAAATATATAGAAACCTTTTAGATTTTTGTAGGTTATCACAAGACACTTTTCATTGAACATTTCACTGTCAGGGATGTGAAGAGTTCCTCAGAAATCAGAGGAAAACTGGTCAAAAAGGGAGGAAAACACCTCACTATCTGGAAAAATATCATTTTCTGGCCACTTCAGATCAAACCATGCAGAGCATTTCATTTTCTTCGAAATTGAGTAAATCAGAGGATTCCTCTTAAAAGAGGAAAATTCACATCCCTGCACTGTTTTCTTGGGTAAAATGCATTTTATATCATGATTACTGCGACCAAGTAATAAAACTGGAAAGGATTACTGCGTCCAGTATTTTCTGATTACTGCATACCGTTATTCCAAATGATCTATCTTGTGGTGTGGTTTTTTTAGGAAGAACTTAGTGATACAAAGATGAAGAAAAAACTTCCAGTTTAACGCTGGATTTCAAGGAAGAGAAAACAGAGACGATGTATGATCAGAACACCTGCTCATATAGCTGCAATAATGTAGCCCTCTCCCCTTTTTTTTGGGGGGGGGGGGGGAGAGGGCTACATTATTGCAGCTACTGCTCGTAGAAAGGTGCTGTTCGATTTCAACTTAACACGCAATAGTGGCTTTGCAGTCTTTATTGCATGTATATTTCATTCTACAATGACAGATGGCACTGAAATTCTTTGATCCATTAACCTGCATGTACAGGCACCTTAATATGGATAATACCACTCCTCTTTTATTGGGTCGCGATTATTTCTTGAAGTATGTGGATTCCCTGTTGATCTTATCCCAGTATTTCATAACACTGGTAGAAGGCTTACATTTCAAACCCGTGAAACAATTACATACATTGAAATAGGGAGGAGATATAGACAGGGAATCCACATATTTCTGACTGAAAAATTATGGCCACTGATTTTTTTTTTTTTAAATGAGGGGGTGAGGTGTTATAGGAATTATTGTTTAACATCTTGCTCCAAAATCTTGCATACGGAAACATCACCATTGCCGGTGAAAGGCTGTAAATATATATAATTGGCCTGATAGGCACTTTCAGGTCTTAAGCAGGGAGGGGTCTTTTTTTATGTGCCACACTTAGTGCCGTCACAGGGACCTCATTTTTGCATAACATCCGCAGGACCGCCCCATTTATTCACCTCTTACGACAAGCAAGGGGTATTAAGGACTTATTCTAACCCGATCCCCAAGGATGAAAGAAATATACACTTTCTGGAGGGGGGGGGGGGGGGGGGGCATGTAGTTCTCAACACATTTGTAGGTTGTATGAAAAAATATACTATCTACAAATGTGTTGAACTACATGAACCCCCTCCCCCCCCAAAAAAAAATGATAAAAACTAGACTAAACATTACATGTGACCAATAGGACATATTCAATTACATGTCAAATCATATGTACTTTGCTCTTCATCTGCCGCTGCTATAAAAATGGCAAAGCAATCAAATTTCGTTGCTTTATTTATTTTTATACATTGTACCACACGTACATGTGTATCATTCATTTGAAATATCTACTATAAAGGGGGAAATATTCGTGTGGGTTTATTTTCGCTATATTCGCGATCATATCAACTATGATCGCGAAAATAAAACCACCGCGAAGTGCTGTTCAATGTATTTGAGTAAATGATTTAAGCTCAGAATATTTACTATCCACGGAATTTAAGCCATCGTGAATGCTAAAAGTAAAAAGATAAAATCGCGAAATATTAGCCCCTCGAAATCAAAGCCATTACAGTATATACAAATCTATAAACAAGCTGAAAGGCATCTTTCTATGACCGAGTGATAATATGCAAGTTTTGCTGGAAGGGAGTCGATATATGTCTTCGTTTTCTTTTCGTTGAAAGTGTTATATTGGATTTTATCTTCAGCTTTGTATCACAAATCCTGAAAAAATTCCACAATGAAATAACTGTATGCAGTATTCAGAGAAATACTGGGACGCAGTAATCCTTACCAGTTTTATTAATTGGTCACAGTAATCATGATATAAAACGATTTTTACCAAGAAAACAGTGAAATGTTCAATGAAAAGTGTTTTGTGATACTGATAAGCAGAAATTATAGCGAGGATTTAATTTTTGGCATTATTAGCGAGGTTTTGAGATCGCTAAATTAGATATCGCTAAATTCATTCCAATCATCAGCAACTTTTCGAAACAATGATTATAAAATTGCTAAAAATAAAATACAATTTTATGGAAAAAATGCTAATTGCCTCTCCCTAAATTCTACTTATACGGTAATGTATCAGAATCTAAATGTTATCTATATATTTCATACCCGAAAATATTCTTTCTTTGAACTCAGAGAAGAATGCTTACAAATTCTGATCAAACCATCCGTAGTTTTCATATATTACAGCAACGGTCAACCCGTGTTAATTCTTAATTTTGTTTTCTATACAATGAACATTTGTTGTTGGATGGTCACTCATTGAATTGAAGAGTGCAGAGATTTTAGAGGCCTTTAACAAATTGACAATTTACTTACCTTCATGCTAAGCGCCAAAGTGAGTAACCCTGGATAGTCATAGCAGTAATCGTATTTTCATCATCACTCGATCGACAGTAATCATCCCCTCGCTTACGCTTGTCAGGGGGTGCAAATACAAAGTGAAATATAATCGAGACATTTCGATGTGGGGACAGAAAGTCACAGGACAAAAAGTCACAGACGAAAAAGTCACGGACAAAATGACCATGGACAAAAAGTCACAATCAGAAAGTAGGAACAAAAAAGTCACAGGACAAAATCACAAGACAAAAAGACACACGGAAAAAAGTCACAGGACAAATGTCACAGTTTATATGAAATATTGATTTTTTTAAATAAATGTTATATGAATTTTGAAATATAATTCATTTTGTTAAGTTAAAAGATATGAGTAGGTTTTATAACTTTTAATGAAGAATTTATTTTTATCTAACTTCAAATTTGATGAAAATAATTTGATGATTCAGAACTCAAACACTTATTCTGTTTAACGTATCGTATTGCGAAACATTGAAATTATGGTTATAATAAGAGTTTTGTTTTGTTTGTTTTGTAAGGGAGGGGTAAGCTTTGTTAAGATAATTTGTTTACAATAATGTTAAAATAAATCAGATGCCGCGGTACTTTCATTTTATTATTTTGTGACTTTATGTCCTGTGATTTTTTGTCCTTGTGTCTTTTTGCTCTGGACCCTTTTGTCCGTACTTTTTGTCCCTTGTCGTGTATTGTACTTTTGTCCTGTGCTCTTTTTGGTCCTAGTCGATTTTGTGACTTTATGTCCTTGACTTTTGTCCTGTGACTTTCTGTCCGCTTTACCGACATTTCATGTCATTTGACAAAGCCATTATATCTACACTTAATAACGCAGCAATTCTAGAATCTTTATAACACCAAATCTGTTCATTCACCTGCAAAATGCACAACATCCTAGAAAAGATTCACATATTTATCAAAAGCATATCCTAGTTGTGCAATTGATAACTCCGCCAAACACAGAAGGCAAATCATACCTTCCATACAAAACGGACGAGTGGTCATCACACCAAGTCCCAGGTGTAAATCTTACATATGCTGTGGCCATGGACGCTCTATTATTTAGACCTGTGCTGCGAGCAGATGATGGCAAAAATCTCTGCCATTGTGCGACATGTTGTAGAATAATCCAGGCAATGCTGGCGACGAACTGCTCCTTTCAGGATCATCTTCAATCAGTTTTAGATCCTCTCTACGTCTGGCTTCAGTCTCTTTTGTTTGTCTGTGTCTTGTGATGGTGGTTTGCCTTGGTCTGGTTGTAGAGGAAGGTTCCTGTCTTTCTCCTCGTTGTAGCTTAGTTCTGTCTTTGATTACTACTTGAGGCTCGGGTCACAAACCTAAATTGAAAAAGTGAGTGAAACGAATCGCCAATAAAAATGAGAGGGACAAGCAATTCTTCCCTATGTGCATGTACGCAATACAGTTTTGTAAGTACACGTCCCTGAAACGGTCTTACTTTAAAACCATTTTTCCAGTGCGGTCACCGTTCGGTATCACCGTGCGGTCAACGGTTCGGTCACCGTGCGGTCAGCGGTCGGTCCCAATTCGTGGCGGTCACAGTTTTGCGGTCAGCGTGCCGGTCACCGTTTGCGTCACGGTTTCCGTGCGGTTAGCGGTCGGTCACCGTGCGGTCAGCGTTCGTCAGCCTTCAGTGTTTTTTCTTCGCATTGGCATTCGGTAACTCCAAGGAAAAAGCAATCGTTACATGTACAGAAGCCGCCCAAAAAATTAGAAATGAAAAGCGCGAGTAAGGGGTGGAAGGAAACTATTCCTTTTATGTAGAAATTTGATCCTGAGATACAAATTGTCCAGGGTTATCAACAGGTTAAAATTATTGCAAGGTATAAATGTATTCCTTTGCCCGTAAATCCTGAAGCCATGCATGTACCGCCACCGTAATCCCTGGATGTCGTTAGTGCTAATTACAGTATAATAAAAGTGTTTTGAACGGGGTACACCGTCCGTGTTTGTTTAATTGCATCTCTACGGGGTGTTTGTAATTGCGGTATACCATATGTATTTCCTCGTGCTCGTAAATCCTTGAAGCCATACAATGTACACTCGTAATCCTTGGATGTCGTTACAGGCTAATTAAAAAAAAAATACTGTGTTGACACGGGGTACAACCGTCCCGTGCTTTTTGGGAGTGAATTGTTAATGGCAGGGATACAAAGGTACAAAATAAAACAAAACAAACGATTGTGTTGACACGGGGTAAACGTCTCGTGTTTGTTTAATGCATAGAATTTTTTAGGGGTGTTTGTTAATTGCAGGTGAACATATGTATACCTCGTGCCGGGAAAATTTTGAATAGCCATGCCAATGTACGCCATGTCGTTATAGTGCTAATAAAAAAAAAACCAACTATTATACAGTTTTTTTCTTTTTTGCACATACTGTGCATCTTAAGAAAAAAAAAAATAATCATGAGAATAACTGTACGGTTGTTAAATAACATTTTAGCAGAATACAATATAAGTAAATGCTAAATAGATTGCATATTTTCATACAACATGCAGTATCAATGTAGTTTGTTTATCATTTATTTCCATTGATTGGACTGTATAATGTTTTTTTCTTACCTAATTTTATTATGTATTGGATATAACAAATTATTTATTTATTTTTTTTTACCTAATGATAAATTCATCCAACCCAAGTGGAAAAAATTCCGAAAACATTCCGAATGAATTAATTCATATTTGCGGTCAGCGTGCGGTCACCGGTCACATTGGCGGTCGCGGTCGCGTTACGTGCGGTCACCGGTCATACCGGTCACCAAATAGCGGTCACCGTACGGTCACCGTGCGGTTTAGCGTCGGTCAACACGTATCGGTCAGCGGTCGGGTCACCGTCGGTCACCGTGCGTGTGGTAAGTAGAAAGTTTTCTAGGGACTGTATACACTGAAAGACTAGCTTGGCATTTGAAAAAACTAAGTTCTCTGTGCAAAAAAACTTCAAAAATACATATGTGTTTTGTGAAACAATGAATGCCCTGGGATTCCACATGCCAGTGGAAGGGACTTGTCAATAGATTGCATGTACATATGAAAAGGTTTATCACTTACCATTCAAAAATTTATAGCCATGTTAATGTTTTGAAATGTAGGATCAAATTTTAAGTCAAGGTCAGGATATTTAAGAAGCGTGGTAATCAGTTGAAAGGGCTTGTCAAAAGGAAATACACATGTGATATATGAAAGCCCCATCACTTACCGAATTCAAAAGTTATGGCCAATGTTATATGTTTTTGAAAAGTATGTTAAATTTCAAGTTGGGAAATATTTTAAAAGTTTGGTATCAGTTGAAAGGGCTGGTCAATAAGAAATACACAAACAGAAATATGAAAGCCTACCACTTACCATTCAAAAGTTACGGACACAATTGAATGTTTTTGAAAAGTAGGTCATTTTCAAGGTCAACGGGTCAGGAATATTTAAAAGTTTGGTATTCAGTTGAAAGATTGTCATATTTATAAGGAATAACAATAATGAAAATCTTGTTCTAAAATGAATACAAAATATATCTGTACCACAAAAAAATTAAATGGATATGAATAAAGGTGTGACTGCTTATCAATAATGTGTGTTTACTGAATATAATTATAGGGGTGGTGGCTGGTAATAGTGAATATAGGGTGTCTGTATGGTTTATGAATAGGGTGTGGGACGATACATATATGTCAGGATATATGTAATATCTGTTTCAATATTTAAGGGCATGTCCGGAACCCACGGTCGTAATCAAACCGTGGGTTCTTACGGTTGATTAACGCTTTGTTTTTCTCTCTAATCATGCGATGAGAGAGAACAAAAGCGTAATCAACGCATTGGGTTCTGACGATGGATTTTAGGGGAATTTTTGAGAATGTAGTTAGAGCTTCCTGGGAGCGAGAGGGGGATATCCTCAGGTCCAAATATTTTAAAATAAGGCCATATGAAATTTATTAATTAATACTGATTTTTTTTTATATATATACAATTGTAAGACTCTTGATAAGTAATATATTGATAAATATATATGATACATCAAAAAAGAAAAAGATTTTTGTTAAATATTCCTTATATAGTGTTCTACTTTTTTAAGGGAAATTTTTATCAGATTCCATGGAAGGGGAAGTATTCATTGTTGTATAAAAGGGAAAAGTACCGCATTACTGGTAGTAAAACAGAACCTAAATAGAATCCCTGTATGTAATATGAATATAAAATGAATAACAAGGTTCACTTCATAACATATGACAGTTTTTAAAACAATGATTTATTTCTAAAGTGTATCTCTATTCAACACAGCCTGTCCTCATAAACTTATAGAAATATGGGATGTCCAATCCAAGATGTCTTGATCAGGCGACCTTTTTACCCACAACATTTGTCGTAGGCAAATCATCAGTACGGTCGTTGCAGAGCAGGAAAGCGATTCTCGGGAAGTCCGAGGCCCTGTCGAAAGTCCCGGTCTCCACTTCAATGTATTCCACATCATCTTCGGTCCAGCTCATCTCTGTGAGTCAGAACCGCCAAACACCTGGAATCACTGAACACATAACAAGCATTTTCTTTAAAAAATCAACCTAAGATCTATTAAGGATGAACTCTTCTCACATTCACTGGACCCACTAAGAATGTTATATTTGCTTTGCAAACAAGTATTTTCCTGACATTTTGATAGACTGAGCGGATCAAAGAAATCTAATCTTTAATGTAGATTGCCATATTATGCTGATTCTTGTGTTGGCTTATTGTAACAGGAAGGGAGAAAAATGCTGACCAGACCGGGATTTGATATCCGAACGAGGCTCCCTGAATCGGTCAGGGTGCTCTCCAATGAGCTATCGGCCACTGGAGATAAAAACCCAGCTGACCCCTGCACATCCCTTATTCTTAAACTGTTTTCATCCTCTAAAGACGCCAAACCCAGGTCTTATTTCCTCGGCAGGACATTCACTTTAAATTCCAGGGTGGCCAACTGCACAATGTAACAGGAAGGGGAAAATGCAATTTAATGGCCAGACTGTAATTTGACCCCCGGGGCCCTATGAATATCTAATCGGGTGCTCTGAACCAATCATGAGCTAATCTGACGCATCGATTCAAGACCCAGCTGCCGTAATACACTTACTATACTGTATCAATACGAATAATGAGGCAGTCAGGCAAGCGGTCAAGCAAGCAGGCAGTCGGGCAGGCAAGGAGGCAGTCAAGCAGGCAGTCAAGCAAGCAGGCAGTCGGGCAGGCCGGTCGGCAGGCAGGCAAAAGAAAGTAAATATTTAAGTAAATAATGCTTAATTCATTTATAGTTATTTTTTACCATGCAGCTAATGCTTGCATCGAGATGACATCAGTGATGTTTCTTGCAATATTTTTGGACATTCCTTTCATTTTTTTTGGTGTTGCCTTCAGTGACATAGGGTTTTACAGTCACATCTTGATTTTCTACTCTAGTCTTCATCAGTCAAGTATCTAGCTTCTTGAACTGTACATTTTGAACTGTTATGAACTGGGAATTGGAGAGGTCCTCTTTAGATTTGTACAAAGACACATTAGTTGCAAAACTACATTTTGTGTAGTTTCCCCATAGTAAAAAGAAAATCTCCAATTATTTTCCAATGTTTGAGGATAGAGATAATTGTTTTGCTTCCAAATTCCTGGACTAAGCTTACCATGCATGTTCATGATGTTTATTTGCTCATTTCCATTATCATAGATTTAGTTTTTCACATGACCATTAGCATAATGTAGTAAGGATGCACTTCCTATATGTCTATAAAAAAAGTTTGTTAGTGGCAAAACACACATAGCTGTGCTTAAGTTTACACTAACACTTTTTCTTTTCATCTTTCATAAGTGATATCGTGTAACATATAGAATGGATAATGGGATTATTAGCTACATAAGGAAAACAGAGATATTAGAAACAATCTAATCTACAGTACATGCCAAGTTTGAAACGAAAGCAAAAAAGTATTTTGTGTTTTATGTTTGAAATAAATCTATAGGTTGAAGGCTTACAATGTCTGGTAAGCAATGTGTAAAGTGCCAAAGTGTTGTATTATGTTGTTTGTTTGTTAAAATAAAGTGGTTTTTCATGCTTGAAATTGAAAGTTAATGGTTGAATAAAAAAATATACAGGACATGCTGGCTTTACGTTAACAAACAATGATCAATCTCACAAGTTCTAAATGGAATACAAATTAAAGAGCTGGGCAAATTCGGACCCCTGGATATACCATGGATGGGATCAGGTTCCCAGGAGGACTAAGCATCCCCTGTCAACCGGCCACAATGGCCTTGAGGTCTTTATCTTGATTAGGTAACTGAATGGCCTAACAACTAACAATTGGTATGAAACACTAGTGTTACACCCATTAGATAGAAGGTAAAGGTGATGACAAACTTTTATGGTACCCTGTCTGACCTTTGATATCTATTGTCGTGTGCAAAATACTTAAAAAATGTGATGCACTCTATTTTTTTCTTATATAAATCTAATGTGATACAGAGCCAACATTCTAACTAAATCAATGCTCACTCGTGGTTTGTTGACTGGGCAATAGTGACTATTATAGTCTGCCCTATTTCTAATGGCGACGCAAGTCACGTGATTATGGATAGGTTGTACATTGTTTACTGTCCCTCGCGAAAATATTTCACTGATATGGATACGTCACCATCACTGATGAAGGGTCACAAAATTTAGGCCTGTACTCATCTCTTATGGTCTTTGAACAGGGAGAGTTCTTTATTGTGCCTCACCTACTGTGATTTTTGCGGTCTCATCCAAAGAACCGCCTCATTTAGTCGCCTCATACGACAAGCAAAAGGTAACTGAGGACCTATTCTAACCCGGCCCGTGATTCTTGGTTTGTTGCTTTCTTTACGGTGATTGAGAGACTCGCCGATATTATATGAAACGTAGAGCAGAAACACAAACAGTTAGGATATTGGTTATGTATTCTTTTCAACTATTGGTTACGGTGATGGATGCATGCAATCACATTCTACAAGGCCAAAGTCAGTAATATAATGTGCATCTACCACACAAAAATGAAGAATGAAGTTGTTTTGTTCGACCCTCGATTGGATCTGTTGCCCTCAGCTTACGGCTTTCGAGAGAACAACGGATCTGTTCTTTGGTAAAATAGAACAATTGTTGTCCTCGAACCCAGTCAATAACATAGGAGCTTGAGGACTGGAAAGAGTACCCCCCCCCCCCCCCCCATATATCCCCCAGGCTTCTCGTGACTTTTTGTGTCAATCCTTTATGACACATTTCTGGTCCATCCTATGCCATAACTCCAAAAATTAAACTTAAAGAATCATTTTTAAAAAACCTAACCCGACTAGTATAAACAGAAAAAAAGGTTTTTAAATGACACCACCCTATTTTTTGTGTATCCCCCCTTCGATGAGGACCTGGCTTTTCATCAGAACAAACTTGAGTCCCCTATACCCAAGGATGATTTGCATCAAGTGTGGTTGAAATTGGCTTAGTGGTTCTGGAGAAGATTTTCCTTTAAACATGTATCAACATGTAAAACTCTAATCCTCTATTGTGGCCCCACCCTATCCCCGGGGGCATGATCTGAACAAACCGAAATCTACTCTACATCATGAAGCTTTCAGATAAATATCCTTTCTCCTGGTCCAATGGTTCATTAGAAAAAGATTATCCCTATGTTTTCTCATGTAAAACTTTGATCCCATATAGTGGCCCCACCGTACACCCAGGGGTTTATGATTCGAACAATTTTGAATTGCCACTATATCAGGAAGCTTTCATATAAATTGCAGCTTTTCCTGCTCAGTGGTTCTAGAGGAGAAGGTTTTTAAATGACGTCACCCTATTTTTGCATTCCTTTGATGGGGGCCTCGTCCTTCATTTGAATAAGCTTGAATCCCCTTCATCCAAGGATGGTTGAAATTAGCCCAGTGGTTCTGGAGCAGAATATTTTCCTTTATATCAACATGTAAAACTTAGATCTCCATGTTATGACCCTACCCTACCCCTGGGAGCATGATTTGAACAGACTTGTATCTACTCTATAATAGAAAGTTTTAGGTGTACCGTATATTATTTCTTCTGGTCCAAGGGTTCTTGGGTAAGATGATTTTTAAAGATTTCCCCTACATATTCACATGTAAAACTTTTATCCCCTATTGGGATCCCACCATACCCCCGGGGGTCATTATTTGAACAAACTTGAATTTCCACTATATTAGGGAGTTTTCTAGCTGCAGAACTGTAGCTCTCTGAAAAAATATTGGGACAGATAAGAGAGCTACAGTTCTGCAGCTAGAATTTTTCATGTAAATTTCAGCTTATCTGGTCCAGTGGGTTTTTTTTTTTTTGGAAAAAAAATATGAATCTTATATTTTTGTTTGGGTGATGCAGGTATCACCGAATTTTAGACGGTAAAAGCGCATTGATGAAAAGTTTTACCGTCTAAAATCTCGGTGATAACATGCATATCACCCGAAAAAATATAAGATTCATTTCTTATCATTTAATTTTATATTACAACAACAAAATAATGTTCATTAGACTTTATTTGTTGTTCAGGTACGTGATTGAAAAATCACCTCAATTCTTAAGAGGTGTTTTAACCAATGAGAATCGGCGCTAGGTGATCACGTGATATAGAATTAAATGATACACTCGGCCTTATTTTTGCATTTTCGTGATTATTTCTTTAATGGGACCTGGACCTTCATTTGAACAAACTCGAATTCCCTTCATCTAAGAATGATTGTACACTGTACCAAGTTTGGTTGAAATTGGCTGAGTGATTCTGGAAAAGATTTTCCTTCATATCAACATGCAAAACTTTGATCCCCTATTGTGGCACTACCTTACTCCCTAGGACCTGAACAAGTTTGTGTCAGCTCAACATCAGGAATCGTTTAGGTACATTGTAAATATTGTTTCTTCTGGTCCAATGGCTCTTGAGAAGAATTTTTAAAGATTTTTTCTATATATTCATGGAAAATTCAGGTAAACTACGCACACATGATATGTCATATCGTACACGACAAATAGAGGAGTTGCAAAATTTAAAAAAAATAATAATCCCAGGTATTTAATTAATTTTTCTTTTGAAAATAAAAACATCAAATTGTCAACAGTTGTACACATTTCAACTTAAAACAGTTCATATATTCACATATTTTAAAACCCTGTAAGTAGTTCTTGTATTCATACCCCAAACCAACTTTTGGTGATTCGGTCTTTGCAGTTATAAGCACATATCATCAAAATAGATTCAATGCTTTTTATTAGGGGATTAACAGTAAATGTAAATATTTAGAAGTATGATTATGTTGACTATATATATTAGTTTTGATACCAATTAAAGTCTTTTTCACTCAACTACATAAACATAGCTTGTATAAATTGATATTATTGGAATATCTTAGCTATCTCAAATGCATCGTTTCAAATCGTAACGTATGTTTGACTGTGACGTCATAGTACCGTTTGCGTAACACACTTTTGATGGCGTCAATCTACATACGAGGTTCATTTTCGGTTACGGGAATCCCCCTTAAGGAAGTGATTGCGTGGTATCTCGTGGTTTATTACTTTAGTACGGGAAAATTATGACATCACAATTAATATCATGACATCACAATTGACGTTTACCAAGTTACCATTTGTAACATTACTATAGGAATATGAAATGAAAGTGTCGATGATAATCCCTGCGTTGTTGTTTTTTTATTTGTTATTATAAAACAATGAATTCATATTTCTCTCTCTCTCTCTCTCTCTCT
>CAJDSM010013420.1:0-17528 GCA_903981925.1 Ostrea lurida | reverse complement strand
TCTCATTGGTCACCCACCAATGGTCTCTGAATTAGAGATGCATATGACACATCGATGTATAACAAACTTGTTTACTCAAGATGGAGAGTTGTAATAAAACAACACTAACATAACAATAAGCGTACGTTACATCGTCATAGTTAATCGTAATTACGCTATAAGCGTTAGCGCCTAATTCGTGATAGTGATTGATCGCTGTTCGTTATTGTCTCCTTTTTACGTAAATGATACCTCGAAACTTAAGTCTGTCGTGATTTGCACGTACTACGTAGATCAGGTCCCCGTTGTAGTCATGATAAAAAAGTAAAGTTTGTGCCGCATTTAGAGCATCTCCGTTCCACGTTTAACCACAGCTACCGGTTCTAACTCTATACAGGATTTGTGATGGCATATACTGCAACAGTCGAACCTCTTTATTTGACCACGTGGCTGATCTCTCACAAAAACTGCATGGGAAAATGTCTTCTCGCCCCTGGATTTAATTCATTGTTTCCCGACTACATCATAATCATAATTATTTAGTATTTCAATTGATTGGAAGTGTGATAGGTTCCTCTTTAAGGTGGAATATTTTTCTTTGTCTTGGTCGTGACATAAAAATTTTGGCTGGTAAAAGCATCACTGTGTTGGCNCATAAGCGTTAGCGCCAAATTCGTGATAGTGATTGATCGCTGTTCGGTTTTTTTTTTGGCTGGTAAAAGCATCACTGTGTTGGCGAGCACGTTAGTTTTAAGCTAGGACGGAAAAGTCCATACCTATTTAAGTAATCCATACTGACTTTTATTGCACACTGAGAACGGTAGGTAAACAATCGTAAATTTAGCTGCCTTTTTATTTAATCTAATGGGGCAGACACACAAACTTCAGCCGCCGTCTTTCTTACAGATTACCGCCCTAATAAGTGTAAAGTTTGATTATACGAGTTTCTTCTTCATGTCTTAAGGCCGTTTTAAGTACGATATAAGCTGTAGAAATTCATTCTTCGTCGTGAAACAAATCTTTCTACTTCCACTTGTCTTCATTTTATGATACATTATTTCCAAAGCTTTTGTTTTCTATATATATATAAATATGAATAAATAGATAATCTTTATTTCTAAAGTCGGACATTAAACAAAAACCATCAGCTAGTAGCTATTTTTACCAACTTCCACATATTTGAGGAGTTCATTGTGTTGGAACCAGTATCTGAGTGTGCGACCACCATATCCTTTCACATACAACCACTGTCGATCGATCACGGGAATCGAACTCGGGTCGCTGCGGCGAGAGGCAAGTATCATAATCACTATGCTACCCGGACACCGTTATCTTCACAAATTGAAATATATGTAATACCATATAAGAAACTAATCTTTAAGAGCAGGCGAGTGAAAAGTATTCCATGGAGACAAGTATCGCTTCACACTCTCATTTTGAGATCTATTTTTGATCATATGTACATTCTACGTCTTTCTATCAAAAATGGAGAGAATAGGCTTTATAAATTTATGAATATTCAAATGAGCATTATTCCAAATCGCAATACAATATTCCAGAAGTGGTGTGGTGAATCAGATGTGGATTCTCAAAAACTCTAAAGAGCTTTTAGAAAACTTCAAGTCACGAGATTTCCTAAAATGACTGCAGTCAAAACGTATGATTTCTCACGATAATTCCTCATGATAAATTAAATCTAGGCTTTTCAGATCATTGATAATTACTTTAGAATAAAAACGCACCCGAAAATACAAGTTTCTGGTCGTTGGGAAAACAAGATACATACTTTGTTAGAAACCACTCTGATTGCCTACACAAGTAGCTCTCGAAGTAGATGATTAAGAGCATGCTTGGGTTCTTGTTTAGATAATATTTATGTAGTCTTTGTCTTCCAACAATCTGTTGGTATTCCTATGGCACTAATTGTGCCCCCTTATTGGCAGACTTATTTTTTATATGCATAGTGTACGAAGACAGAATTTGTGTCAAAAACTTTACGGGATAAAAACAACAAAAACAAACTTGCCGTGTCCTTCAACCTTACTATAGGTTATACTAGATGACTGTCTTATCATTGAACAATCATTAATTTTTCACAAGTATTGTCCATTTTATATGTCCTGACGAACTCGAAATAAAGGACACCACAGGAATCTGACAGATCTGCTTCATATTTGGATATTTTGCTAAATATTGACTCTAATAGGCCAGGACTGACAACTACAATTATATAATAAACTGATGACTTCAACTTTGCAATCGTTAACTTTCCTTTTCTATGTAGTAATGTACCACTAGTAACCCTGTTTATGGTGTATATGTATCTCAGGTGATTTGATACGCAGGAGCATGCCATGCGTCATGAGGACTTTTTAAAGCGAGGCCAACTAATTACAAAAAAGTTGATGTTGCAGGGTTGTAACGAATCTCGTTTAAAGTCATCATTTCGCAAATTTCTCCGGTTGCATAATGACCTTGTTTGCGATTACATAGTATTACTAAGTCATATGTTGACTGATTTGTTTCTTACCTTTGTTAGACTCAATTTCGTACTAGATTTGACGACGGGTAACCCCGTTTACTTTTGTTCGATACGGGCTCACGACAGGTTGTGACCGGTCAGCGGACCTCCGACAAAAGCGAAGGTAGGATCATCAGGTGCCATGGAGAAGTAAACATCCTCTGCTGACCGGTCACACCCGCCGTGAGCCCTTTAGTCGAAATAAAGATAAACGAAATACCATTCCATATAAACAAAATACTGAAGATTTCTGAAACGTCGGAGTAACTCCCTCATGCAAAGCTCCCTTCTTCGATGCACTAAAAATACCCCACATATTTACAATAATAGTTTGTAAAGATAATAAAGGTCAAAACACTGGAAATATTTCATTAATTTATTAAAATATCTTGATAAAATGAAAAAACAGAACAAAACATACAATCAATGATTATTTACTCTGGAACTATTTCAGGGTACGTTCCTCCAACTCTTAAGTTAATAACTCGCATATACAACCTCAGTGTTATGATTTTCAAAGACACAACATTACACAGTGTTGAAAGTTTAAAAAATCATTCAAAACGACTTCAAATTCTGATATGGAAGTACAAAAGGCATAACATATATAATTAAAACAGAGAATGAACACATTTATCTCCGTACCTCATTAAAGCATGATTCATTTACCTATACATGTATATATCTCAACGATGGATGATAAAATATTCTCTATACATCAACAAAACATGAACCTATTTCGTCTCTATACTACGGATGGGGTAATTGAAAAACAGTAATGTATGTGAGTGTAATTAATTACATATTTTCAAGTAATTGAATGTAATTTGTAATTGAAGATTTTTCAATTACAAGTAATTGTAATTTAATTAATTACACTGCAAAATAACATGTAATTCCAAGTACTTTTCAATTACTCTCCATTACACCATACTAAGACAAATCATACAAACAAACAAAAATAATAAAATCTTCAATGAAGAATTAAATTCTTAAATTTTCCTTCTACCATGGTTCTCTAAACATTTTACTTATGAATTATTAAAAAATATATTTTGCATAAACTAATTCTATTTTGCATAAACTAATATTCTATTGTTGATTGGAACTAAATATTTTAAACGTTTCAGGAATATATATGCACACACACATAAATCTTCTTCATTTTAGTGAAAGCACCATTTGTGAAAATCAGCAGAATTAAAATTCCCTATCATATCAATTCTTGCAAGGAAGCACATGTCAACACCTGCAACATCTGATCCAGTCGAAAGATTTTTCAGTGTTGCAGGAAAGATTCTTCGCCCGGCCTGACCGCTGCAGGATGAATGTCTTAACGTTTGAAAAGCTTATGATAAAATGCAATGGACAGATTCTTTAAGTATTCATTGGGAAACATTTACAACTTTATGTCAATAACTATATCTTGTATAAATGTTTGTTATTAAAATTTTGAAAAATGACAAAATGTAATTTGTAATTTAATTAATTACTTTATCAAAGTAATGGTAATTTAATTACATTTGTAAATTACAGTAATTGTAATTTAATTGAAGAATGTGGCAAAGTAATTGTAATTTAATTAATTACTTTTGTATGTAATTGACCACATCTCTACACTATACCTCACAAAGAAAAGCATAAACCCATTTACCTCCACAAAGCACGATATTACTGTGTAAATGACATAATTAAGAACACATAATTCCTCCATTGACTTTGTACATGTTAGAAGCAAGATGTAATGCAGCATTTTTATTTAAGTAAATGTCATGACAGATTGTTTCATAAGATGTACATAAAATGTAAATAAAAGCCTTCTTTCTGAAGAAATAAAGTCAAGTGAGACATTTGGTGTCATCATTTGTCAAAATACTGATATGATTAGAAACAAAATTAACAAACCATGCAGTGAATTAAAACCTTATTAATTCACAGTGTGTGTGTTATTTGTAATGTTTACCAAACATATAATCTACAAATATGGAGAATGCACCAATGAAAACACAAATAATGATTTTCGATTTCATCAAGTATGGCTGTTCATGGTATTTCGACCAGTGCTGGGAGCAACTGTGCAGGGCATCCATGTCACTGTATGATGACAACAGCATGATAACCCAAGCAAAAACTGCAATAATCACACCTTTCAAAAACATCTTCTTCAGCTTCAGATCGTCCCTCTGGCTGACTTCAGACTGATTTGTCTGTCTGTCTTCTGGTGGTGGTTTGTCTGATCTGGTTGAAGAGGAAGGTCCTTGCCTTCCCTCGTTGTAGCTAGTTTTGTCTTTGATTACTTTTGAAGCCGTGTCACAAACCTAAATCCAAGTAACTCAGTTATCAAAAACCATACAACAAATCAAAAATATCAACGATTGATATATAGTGTGTAGTACCATAGTGTTAACAATTCTAGAGCGAAAAATGGATTTTATAAGTAGATAAAAGAAATAAATGGGACAGTAATTCCACAGCATGTATTTAATCATATGCACCAGATTTAGGTACCCGATTCCATAGCATAGGTCTTCCTCATGACCCTAGACACGTGCATTTCTCACATGAATCTTATTTAAACACGCCCATCTGTCACAAGAACCTGATTTAAGTACACATGTCTCATGAACCTGAATTACAACATACACCCTCTAAACCCTGATATATACATACACACCTGTCTCATGAACTTAAGAATAGGGATGTCCAATTCAGGATGTATGTGATCAAGGCGACTTTTACCGACATGCTTGTCGTAAGCATCACAATATGTCGTACAGAGCAGGAAACGATTCTCAGGAAGTCCGAGGCCCTCAAGGAAATCTTTTTCTTGTTGTTTGTATTGTGCATCACTTCTGTCCACTTCATCTTTATGTGTCAAAACCCCGAAGATTGGAATGACTGAAAATAGGAACCATATAGAGATTTTTCTTATCTCAAAGTCCTTGAAAGAACCCCACAATGAAATAGCAAAATCCGTTTTTGGCTTTCATTACCTCTGCCCTCTTTGCGAGCTGTAGTTCTGACTGCTTCCATTAGATGTGTTGGAAGTGAGCTTGTGGCTGATGCCACAAATATAATTCTGTCTATCTTCAAATCCTCATGGTTTTGTGAGAAATGCTCTCTTAAACCAATAAGGCCCTTCTCTCTGGAAAAGGAAAGCAAAAAATGGAGTTATTTGATACACTTCATTTTATGTATGATCGAACTAGGAATGAACTAGGAGAATTTTGGACCAGACTTCGTGAGGGAAATCACATTGGTGCCGTGCACATGGATGAATAGGTTTGAGTTCCAACAATGTTAAGCTTAAATTTCATGTATTGAAATATCTAGTTACATGCACATTAGCAATGCCAATTGGGTTAGCCCAACTGCAATTGCTCCAAGAAGTTCAAGAATTAATAGCTTCTATAAAACTTTTACAAATCTAATCTAGTTTTCGAGCGAATCAATTTAGCTCATTTGTTCAAAGAACATTTCCTGACAATCTATATATCTATCATCGCCTCTTTATTGTCGTTCAAAAGCAGTATTACCCTCATTTGCGCAAATGCAAATCCCTTGCAACTGCGATCAATCACTTTGTGTCAAGCTGATAATTCAACGATTTGAAAAGGAGGTTAAAAATATGGTTTTCAAAACACAGCGGGTCTAATTCAAAAACATTGTTACGTTTACAAATAGCCATTAACTTCCGTGAAAAAACTTTTATTTACTACCTATCTTGCCACACACATACCAAGTAACATTGACTTAAAAGTATGAGCATGCCTCAGGACGATCAAATCAATTGCATACTTAACGCAATGCAAGTACAAAGAATCATAAATACGTTGATAAATTAACAGCATCCATTAGCTTCCCCTCATGTGGCAATCTGCCAAAGAAAACAATGCGAAGAAGTTCCTTCGTCAGTTCATCGGAAATGTCCTCGAAACCATTCATGTCAACCATGGTGGGATAGTTGTAGTCATACAATTCATCAAAGTCCAGATACTCCACTTTTGGGAAGCTTAAAAACAATGTATTATGATCATGTTGGCAATAAAACGTAAACACCGTTATGCACAAATACACACGACCAAATAGAATTAGAAACAAGGGATGTTTAAACATGTTTTATGTCAATTTTGGTCCCCATATTTTTGCATACTTTATTCCTCAACTTAACCCCAGGGGTTATGGTTTTTACAAACGCTAATTTCCACTATGTATGGATGCTTTCGTGTAAGGTTCAGCTTTTCCGGCTCAGTGTTTTTGAGAAGATTTTGATAAAATAGGAGATCTCTACATAATTTGATTGAAATTGGGAACCTGTATCTGGAATTGTTCCGGAAAAGAATTTCTTCTATATATGAGCATGTAAAGATTTGATCCTCAATCGTGGACACATTCTATTCGCCAGGGACCATGATCTGAACAAATTTTAATCCACATTTTCAGGTAAATGTCCACTCTTCTGGTCCAGTTGTACTTTAAAGATTTTAAAGATTGTTCCTATTACTTTAATCACCCATTGTATCTCTACCCTACCGTAATCCACCGTTGGGGGGGGGGGGGGTGCGTCACGATTTGAATCTACACTATGCACATGTAAGAATGATTTCATCAGCTGACCTAAAAGAAAGGAAAGCGTTAAACACAGGTCATGACCTTGGTCATACTGACCTGGCACGATGGATACATGGCCAAGTAGTGATTTTAACCTTTACGTACTGACCTACAGAGCAATATAGGAATCTTGCACTGAAAAGTTATAAACATTCTCTCTCTCTCTCTCTCTCTCTCTCTCTCTCTCTCTCTCTCTCTCTCTCTCTCTCTCTCTCTCTCTCTCTCACCTCAGTAAGTGATGCGTGACCTGTTCACCCAGACCACCAAAATGCCCTACAGTCGCCCGTTCTCTCCAACAACCAACAGAAAAGGCTGCCATGATTGAATTACACAGTGATGATTTCCCACTACCGGCAGCTCCAATAAATGCTATGTTTAGGGGTTTGCCCCCTTTGTTGATCCTCTCCTGAAACAACCTAACTTCTCTCTGTCTCTCCTCTTCATTCATTTCTCCATCATTTCTTGGGATATCCATTAGTCTTATATCATCTCCTCCACCTGGTGACATGCTTTCAACTTCTCACAACCTGTGACAATTAATGCATGTACCAATATGAGACAGCCTATGAGAAAAGGGGTCTATGATCTCTTGACATAAATATGACAAAGAGAAATTTGGATTTTAAGGAATCAGAATATATCACAATGATTTCTCCTTGCAGATCTTTATTTGTGTTACCATGACGTCAAAATGTAATGCTTTTATTTTGACGTCGAAAACAGATCGTAAGTTAAAACGCCGATCTATATTTATAATATCATTAAAATGTGAAAACTTTTCGAACAAATAAAACAAAACTGGAACATCATACAAAGTACTACATGTATTTATTATTTATTATGGTTCCTTAAGCTGATATTTACTAATAAAGGAAAAATGCCGTAAAAATAAGCAACATTCTTCGTCATCAAAAACGTTCAGTCGTGTATTCAAGCATATTTTCAATTCAAATCTGCGCCTTGCATTTCCTGCAAATATACTTCCACTATTGCATTCAAACTTGTTAAATACAAGCCAACTCTACAGTGCCTAGATATTGGCCATCTTATACTTAATCCACCTACATGTTCTTGTTCTTCTTCCAACTATAGGCCAGCTGGACATGTCATTATAGGTGATGTTAATATAGTTGAAAACGGGGATTTAAGATCACTTATTTTGAAAGGTCCTAAATTCAGAGAACCTCGGTTATTTAATTGGCGACAGAACTTCATCTCCATTATGAAATTTGTCGAAGGTAATACCTGACAGTGGGTCAAATATGAACAAGATGTGTTTGTGAAACACCAACACTGATGCCCCCGGATTCCACATGCCAGTGAAAGGGGCTTGACAAAAGGATTATGCATGTGAAATATGAAAAATCTATCACTTACCATTCAAAAAGTTATGGCCAAGTTTAAGTTTTTGAAAAGTAGGTCAAACTTCAAGGTCAAGGTCAGGAAGTAAAAAATGTTGTACCAGAAGAAAGGGCTTGTCATAAAGAACACACGTGTGAAATATGAAAGTCCCATCACTTGCCATCAAAAGTTATGCAATGTTAAAATTTTTTGAAAAGTAGGTCAAACTTCAAGGTCAAGATCAGAAGGTCAAACATGTTGGTACCAGTAGAAAGGGCTTGTCATAAGGAACACACATGTGAAATATGAATGTCCCATCACTGGCCATTCAAAAGTTATAGCCAATGTTATAAAGTTTTTGAAAAGTAGGTCAAACTTCAAGGTCAGGAGGTCAAAAATGTTGGTACCAAAAGAAAGGGCTTGCCATAAGGAACACACATGTGTAATAATAAAAGTCCCATCACTTGCCATTCAAAAGTTATGGCTAATGTTAAAGTTTTTTGAAAAGTAGGTCAAACTTCAAGGTCAGGAGGTCAAAATTTTGGTACCAGTAGAAAGGGCTTGCATAAGAAACACACATGTGAAATATGAAAGTCCCATCACTTGCCATTCAAAAGTTATGGCCAATGTTAAAGTTTTTTGGACATACAGACAGACGGGCAGACCAAAAAACTATATGCCCCGAATCGAAGATCCCGGGGGCATAAAAAGAACTTGATACCTTGGTCAGAGTGGATTAAAAGTACAAGAAGAATATTAAAAGCTCGTATTAAACATACGTACCAAAGTGCGTACCATTTGTCCTTCTGTGTTGCGTAAACCAGAAGAGATCAAAGAATTAGATAGGTTTCATGATTGAAGAATATGTTTGGAAAAGCTTGAGAAAGCTTCTAACAATATTGTCTTTATCTGCCGGGCTCATTACTACAACTGCATTTTAAACGAACTTGATATTAACTCCACATTTGGTAATCGTACTTACACTCTTAATGCTCTTTTCAAAAGATGTAATTCTTTAAAATCATGTTTCAGTTTTAAACACATTTGATATTTCAGTCAATGGGACGGACGAATATGAATTACCGTATCTATACTGGATTCAAAAACTTCACAAAAACCCTTACATACAAAGATACATTGCTCGATCTAGTAAATGTTCCACCAAACACCTGTCTTTACTCCTTACGAAAAATATTGACAGCTTTAGACGTTTGTGAAACTACATATATGCCAGAAGTGATGTAAATCAAATGTGGATTCTGAAGAACTTCTAATAAATTTGAAATCCCAGAACCTTTCTCATATCAACAACATCAAACCATGTGATTTTTCAAAACTTCATACGACCGTTGCGCACGATAGATTTAAGACAGAACTTTAAAACATTAAAGACAGTTGCTTCATCAACAAAAATGGAAAAGGGAAACATTCATATTCAGTTATCAGCCGTTTTTTGAAAATTACTTTGTTAAACTCCACTCTGATTCTACACACAAGTACTACTAAAGTTGATATCAAAGCAATGCTGGAGTTCCTCATTTAAAAATATTTTGTACGTTTTTGGCGATCTGTTGGATTTTCAGTTGGCACGAATTGTGCTACTTTGTTAGCTGAACTGTTTTTATATTCTTGTGAGGCAGAATTCATTCAAAAGCATCTACATAAAAAGAAAAAATCTCTAGCGGTGGCCTTTAATTCGACATTTCGATATATCGACGCTTTATCTATTGATAACAATTTTTATTCAAATGTCAATTCGATATATTTCAGTAAAATGGAAAAAAAAAAGAGACCACAGAGTCTTCAATATCTGCTCTGTACTTGGATATTCTATTGAACATAAACATTAACAGCAAAATAACTATAACAAATGCGACGATTTCAGCTTCTCCATCGTCAACTTCTCATATCTATGTAGCAAGTAGCAACATTCCATCATGATCTGCATATGGTGTGTATATTTCTCAACTCATTCGATACACAAGAGCTTCTGCGTGTGATCAGTTTTTAAAATCGAGGAAGGCTACTTATAAACAAGTTGTTGTTGCAGGGGTTTATTTAAAGACACGTTTTGCAAATCCTATAGTGACCGGTCGACAGGAGATGCTTACTCCTCTTAGCCACCTGCTCCCACCTCTGGTGTATTCAGTGGTCCGTGTTCAATCAATCTTGTTTGGGACTTGCGAGATTGGCCTTTACCTTCATATCTATTTTCAATACACGCACTAAAGACAATGACGGCTACGTATAGAAGTACCGGTGTTCAGTTATTTCATGAGAAAAGGAGTTTTGAAAATACAGATGATCATTTTGGAAATGCTAGTCTGAAGTCCGATTTGGTAGACTTATTCGATCTGCGCGTTTTAATTGTACACAAACAGCCTGATCCACTTTCCAAAATAGATACTCAGATCTTTCTTATGGCAATCCAGGCGGTGTAGTTTCTTATGCTGAATGCACCTTGTACATGTACAAATCGTAAGATCCTCTTTTTTATACATGAGAGATTTTGTCTTACATTGTAGATTGAACAACAATTCGGTGGATGATGAGAAACATTTTTTACTCTCATGTAGTCATTTATCAGAAGAAAGAGTTACTTTATTCCAGGTGTAAGAATTTTGTAAAGATGGACAATGTTCAAAAGCTTACTAGTATTTGGCTAATGACCAATGAAGATGAAAAATAGGAAGATGATTGTGAAGAATGGAATATGATACTATAAGTATTACATTGCACTGTACACATTTTCTTTTCTTTTACCGTACACTTGCAAGCTATCTTGATTGCTGAGAGGACGAGACCAATGGTCTGGTACTACAATTTATTACCAGACTGTTAACAGGCACCATCCCTTGGTGCTCCATGTAATCAGGTCAACATATAATTCAACACTTTGTACAGTTGTTTTCATTTGTATAATTATTCTATTCTAACCTCTCTACTTTATGCGTAAAACATTCAGAACAGTTGGATCTAGGATGTACATACTGAACTATTACAATGATTATACATACATGTATGTACATTAAGGCAACATTTATCTTTATCCATTGTCTCTGTCCAGAACTGGCAGTGTCCTTAGAAGTTAGATGTGTGAAGCAGTTTGCTTATGTTTATTTGTATATTTCATTTATTTTTAAAATCTAAATCTTGTCTGCAATCAGTATTTCTTATATAATTATAGATGTGTGAAGTGCAGAAAAGTATCAATATTTAGTTCTCGTGAATGATTGTCTACTGCGTAGAAATGAACTCTGACAATATTAGTACTTATGATTGAATGATTTTTATTTATTTTCATTGTTATAATTAATTGCTTGTTAACCTGTACATCCGCCCCGAGGGTCCTTGATTGGTGAATGAATAATATAATATTGGCTTAATTATTACAGCAAATACAAATCATGCTATGAACTGATGAAACCTTAAACTGCATGTACTTTCGTTTTCGAAAACATTATGTACAGATCAGATCTACGATAATTCAAATCAGTTACAAAATTAATGAAAAGCAGATTGATTTCTAAACAGTTTGATTTCCAAAACTTAAATATATCATAAATTCGTATGTACACATGCTATTTAAAAGGCCCTCTAACCTGTAAATGCGTTGACAGCTGGCGGGATTACATGTACCTTGGTCCTCCAAAGATTGAGACACAACAGTAAGAGTTGCTCCTCTTTCTTTTTTGTTTCTGTACAAGATTAAGGAACTCACGAGTACACTTACAAACACAGCTGTTGTTCCTTTATTTATTTCTGTGTAGAACATCGAAGACACCCAACTTTCTGTTTGTGAAAACAATTCTGCTCCCTGGGAGAATATGCCCGAAGCAAAAGTTCTGTAAATGATTCAAGACGTGCTATTTACATATTTCGGGACATATTTTGAAATATTTGAGAAATGCCCGGAAGCAATTCCAAAACGGGCACCTTGCAAGGATTCCCATAAAAATACGAACCCCTGTTAATAATTAACTGGCAGTGTATATAATACTGATGAAAGATTTATATCAAAAGTTAACGAACTCTTTGATTAAAGTTTTAATAAAACGCGTCATATGTCAGGGAAAGAAATTTTAGTAAAGTCATCTTAGAAAATCTTACCGAAATATAGGAACAGATTCAGATTCTGACTCAGAAAATTTTATTTATCATTTTACAAAATTTTACCGAAATACTAGTATAGGAACTTAGCAGCAGTCTCCTTTTTCCAGATCTTAAATACGAGTAATTATATGGTCAAAGTACTGTGTTCACGAGATGTAGGCATAAATTGAAATTTTGAAAGTTTATATCAACAAGTGGCCCGTGGGCCATATCGCTCACCTGAGTGACCTTGGCCCTGGCTCAACAGTGGTGATTTAAAACAGAATTTTCAAGTTTCCTTAAAACTGATCCAGTGGTTCTGGAGAACATTTAAATATGTAAAATTTTGATTCCCTGTTATGGCCTCACCCTACCCCCGGGAGGTATGATCTGATAAAATTTGATTCTACTCTATATCAGGAAGCTTTAAAGTATATGTAAAATAAAAATCCCTATATATTCAAATGTAAAACTTTGATCCCCTATTGAGGCCCCATCGTACCCCTGGGGGTCATGATTTGAACAAATTTGAATCTCCTCTATATCAGGAAGCTTTCATATTTCAGTTTTTCTGCCCAGTGGTTCTTCACAAGAAGAATTTAAAGATTGTCCCTATATATTCACATGTACAACATTGATCCCCTATTGTGGCCCCATAGTACCCCCAAGGTCATGATTTGAACAAACTTGAATCTCCACTATATCAGAAAGCTTCCATATAATTTTCAGTTTTCCTGGCCCAGTGGTTCTTCATTAGAAGGTTTCTAAAGATTTTCCCTATCCATAATATACAAATTTTGATCCCCTTAATTTGGGCCCCCATCATACCCCGGGGGTCATGATTTGAACAAATTGAATTTCCTCTATATATCAAGGAAGCTGTCCAATATATTTCAGCTTTCCTGGCCATTGTGTCTTGAGAAGAAGATTTAAGATATCCCCTATTACTCATTCTCATGTAAACTTGATCTCCCCATTGTGGCCCCATCATGTACCCCGGAGGTCATGAATGTTTACACAAACTCTTGAATTTCCTCTACTATATCAGAAAGGGCTTCCATATAATTTTCAATTCTTTCCTGGCCGCAGTGGTTCTTATGAAGGTTTCTAAAGATTTTTCCCTATAACTATAATCACCTTATTAAATAACTTTTGATCCCCTAATTGGGGCCCAATCCTTATACTCCCGGGTCTCATTGCTGTCAATAAATTGAACTTGTTCCCTCTATTATCAGAAGCGTCATATAAATTTCAGCTTTCCTGTGCCGCTGGTTCTTGGAGAAAGAGATTTTTAAAGAATATCCCTATATATTCTATGTAAATACTTTAATATCTCCACATTTGTGGCCCCCATCCTCGACCCCGGGGTCATGATTTGTAATATAACTCTGTGACTCATTTCCTTCTATACAGTAAAGCTTTCCCATATAACTTTTCAGTTTTCCTTGGCCCAGATCGGTCCTTCAGAAGGTTCTCAAGGATTCTCCCTATATAATCATATGTAATAGACTTTGATCCCCTATTGGGGCTCCATCAATAACCCCGCGGGGTCATGATTCTGAACAAACTTGAATTTCCTCTATAATCAGGAAGCTGTCATGATAAATTCAGCTTTTTATGGCCCAGTAGTGTCTTGTGAAGAAGATTTTTAAGATATTTTCCCTTATATAATTCAATATGTAAAACTATGATCCCTATTTCGGGGCTCCATCTAGTACCCCCGGGGGTTATGATTTGAACCAACTTGGACATTTCCCACTATAATCAGGATGCCTTCCATATAAATTTCAGCTTTCCTGGCCCAGTGGTTCTTCAATAAAGAAGATTTTTAAAGATTTGTACTGTATAATCACATGTCAAACCCTTTGGGGAATGCCCCTATTGGGGGCCCCATCGTAAACCTCCGGGGTATGATTTTGAACAAAGCTTGAATCTCCCACTATATCAGGAAGCTTTCATAATAAATTTCAGCTTTTCTGGCCTAATGGTTCTTGAGATGATTTTTAAAATAATTGACACCAACCCTAATGTTGCATTTTCGGATTAATCTCCCCTTTGAAGAGGGCCTGGTCCTTCATTTGAAACAACTTGAAAACCTCCTTTACCCAAGGATGATGTGTACCAAGTTTGGTTGAATTTGGCCCAAGCGGTTCTGAAAGAAGTCGAATAATGTGAAAAGTTAACAGGACAGACGGACAGACCAGACGGACAGACGAACGGACAAAAAGGTGATCAAGAATAGCCTCACTTGGAACCTTTCGGTTTTTTTTTTATTTTTGTTCGGTGAGCTAAAAACCGCATGAAAAAAGTTACTAGTTATTAATAATCAAAGAGGATGTTAACGACATATTTGATAAATGGCATGTTTCAGTAAGTTTCATGTCCAGAAAAAAGTTTCATGTCCCAGAAAACATTTCGGGCAACATTCCGGCTCCTAATTTTTTTTTAACATGTTCAGAACTTCTAGTCAGTTTCGTGGCTGACTTGTTGTGGTGCAAAGACAAGTCGAACTACCAAGTCCGTGCAAGGTTGCATCCACAAAATCGAGTTCACGAAATTTGTTGGACCTCATAGTCGTACTAATGCACGACTGATTGGTGGCAATCTCCCAACTACTCTAGGTGACTAGTTCTCTAGTCGTGGAGAAGTATACCAACACCATTCAACAAACAAGATGCCAGCTTTCGTCAACACGTGCTTGAGGAAACGCATCCTCAACATCAGGGTGGACCTGAGAAAAGATCTCATAATCCAGACGTATTGGAAGAAACCAGACAAATTTCCATCAGCGAGGCCAGTCAAAAAGCGAAAGTGGGGCTGGATAGGGTTTCACACAAGTGAGGAAACCTAGCCGAAAATCGTCACAGACAAGCTCTGGATTGGAACCTCACAAGGAAAAAAGGAAAGTTGAGGAGGCCCAAAAATATGACATAAGAGATGCCCGGGGGGAACCGCCTCTGTCCTATATATTGCTATACACAGACGTGCCGCTTGGTATGGGTCGCTTTTTGTGAACAAGTCAAAATATATCAATGTGGGTGCCATTTTTCATCAATCTGTTATATCTAATGGGTAGACAAGTTTTTTAAGTATGCCAATTTATTTGCTGTGAGTTCATTCCTCTAATAAAGGTTTGTAATATAAAATTACTAGGCACATTAACTAAAACCGGGTGTAATTAACACTATTGCACTTACTTGAATGGGCGGCAACCTATACATGAATAAGGTCACTAATTTTGGTATACAAATTATATGATTGGATCAGATTTCAAAACAGGAAATATATGAATGGGTATGGTTTCAAAATTATTGAAATATATTTATTGGGGGTGGTTTGAGATTCTCAGCGGGAACGTCTGTACCTTCAAAAGTAATAGGTTTTGAAGACCCCCCCCCCCCCCCCCAGGGTAGAGATGATCAGTCGAGAGAAAAAATAAAGAACACCAGGGATGCCATGGACCCAGCTGAAGAAAAACAGCCCAAACAGGGTTCGCTGGAGAGGTGTGGTTGCAGCCCTAATGCTCGCACTAGGAGTTTACAGGAATAAGTCAAGCAAGTCAAGTCCTTCTTGAGCTGGCTTTTCTGCGTGGCATGGCGAACTACCAATGACTATGGGAATTCCAGAGCGATCTGGATGCAATTGTCGTCGGTCTTGATGATGGATCTTTTACCGCCATACACTGGTCATAGAAATGAATCGTCAGTCACTTGGACTGGTTGCTAAACTTGTCGCTGCCAGCAATACTAGCACGATTATATACCGCTGTCAGAGCTCGGCCATTTCATAAAGACATTTATCGTTAGCGGAAGTAGTTGAGTTGTAACGATTACTCGTGTTTGACGGTCGGCGAAATAAAATTCAAAAAGATAAAATGATACTGTAACTAAGGGGATAAGACTCTCGATATTGTGAACCTCCTGGCGAAACTAAAAATTAACAACAACACACTGAAATCTAACATTGAGCCAAATTCCCCTCAATAAGATATGCAAGGTGTAGTGTTCATATAAAATTCTTGTAAACGGCATAAAACCATAATTAAACAATCAATCGATCAATCAAATTCTTCTAAGCCAACCTCATAATATTTACAACATGCATTGCATATTGCAAATACTCTGTAATAAGACTTGAAAAATTTACATTGCTTTTTTCATTTATGTCGAATTTAAGGGCAAGTTACAAAAACATTTACTGTATTATTTCCTATTTCACTTGCATTTGCAATTTATCATTAATGTACAATACCTACATGTATCCTTCGTATGTAATCCTTTAAAAAAAAACCAAAGCCATCTGTTGTGCATGGTCAGTGCATTATATAGTACAGGTATGCATTTACCTGTTGTAAAGGATAGGTGGCCCGGTTAGGTGGTTGAATCGATTATTAAAGAATGTATGGAAGACGATTGCATGGATCCTTCAAAATTCACATTCATGGAAAATTCAGATTTCTTCACATCAAAAATGTCACTGTCGCATGATTTACCGAAACTTTTTAGCTCATCTGAACTGAAAGCTCGAGTGAGCCACTCTAAAAACCTTTTGTCCGTTTGTCGGTCTGTTAACCTTTTACATTTTCGACTTCTTCAGAACCGCTGGCGCCAAATTCAAACAAACTTGGTAATAATCATCCTTGGGTTAAGGAAGTGATTGCGTGGTATTGAAAATTAATGGCCCATTGAATTTTTTTTTATTTTTAACATATTTTGTAGTTGAAAGTGTTTGTAACGTATTATGAAAGTATGAGGTGTGGTTTTCAAGGTCATTGTGACGTTACGTTGCCATAGCACCCCCATTTCATCTTTTTGAAATAAATCGTATGGTATTCATGAGGTGTTTAGAATTTAAATAATGGGCTAGAGTGTTTCATATCTTATATAGGATTAAAGACAGAGGTGTAGATAATGCATAGTTTTTACCAAACCCTCTATTTATTTCAAACTGAAGGAGTAATACGATTGCTTTTAAGCAGTTTGGA